>JAAGNO010024523.1:10668-73157 GCA_033439905.1 Ceryle rudis
TCAGCAGCTTAAGGGTGCTGTGTAGAGAAAAAAGAAAACGCATAAACCCAAAAGAAAACTGAATTTTTTTTTTTTTTTTTTTTTTTTTTTTTTTTTGGCGGGGGGGTTGACATGCACTGACAGCTTTGGAAGGGCTTGTGGCATGTTTGGTGACATAAACCAATCTATTAACCTTTTCTTTCTGCTCAGGAGGTGATGAACTACTTTGTCTGCCTCTTCCCACTGATGTAGTTATCAAATGTCTCCTCAGTACCATTGACAATCCCTGCTGTGAGCAGTTTCTGTTGAACTCTTGGCTCTTTTGCTCTGTCCCTCTCTCCGGGTGCCATTTCTTTGGCTCATCCGCATCAGCCTGATGAAGTTTCCATTTCTCCTTCGTGTACTGAAGAGTCTGTGATTTACCCTTATCATATCCCCACACTAAGATAATTTGCATTTCTTCCTTTATCTTGCTGTGTGTTTACAAAACACCATCTTTCCTGAACTCCCTTTTCATTCTGCTGCAAAACCTTGCTTGCCAGCCCACTGAGTTTGCTGAAGCCTCTGTTTTTATAAAGCCTCTGTTTTTACTTTTCCTAACAATTACAACACTCATTTCAGGCTCTCTTGCCCACAGTCCTTTACACCTTCATGCTTTTTCCTGTTTGTTTCTTTGGTTTTTCTTTGCTGATGAGACTCAAACCTTGAGGAGCCTTCTTCCTGGTTTTGTTCCTGTCTCTTCTTTCACAACTTTTTTTTTTCTTCTCAGTGAATTCCGGGAACTGGGAACTTGATGCAAGGCTGCGTGTGATGTCTTCCTTTCCCAGTAAATGTGTGGGCTGTTAAAGGTCCCTAATTACCATCGGGTTCTGTGTTTCAGATGCTCCCAATAAGCCTGTGCTTCTGATCTCCCTGATTTTGTAGCCTAAAGCAGACCCCTAGTGTGCCAGTGTCTGGGCTCCTTCCACTCTTACATTACACAGAAGGTTTTTATACCAGACCTTTGTTCTATTGAATTTTACCCACTGCTTTTGTGCTGGGCCCCAAGATCATCCACACCTTGTGTGATGTTTCTTATCCTATGCTGCGCTGGTGATACTTTTCCTCTTTGTCAGCATCATGCTTAACTCTGACTTTCAATCCCTGGAGCTTGCTTTGCCTCTCACCATCAGGTTAGAAGCATCCTCTTTCCCCATGCTAATATAATGCCTACAAGAAGCAGTTGGATCTTGTGGATTTTCCTCTTTCATAAGCTGAATAGATTTGTCTCCTTAAGCTTCACATTGACAAAGTCCTTTCATAGCTCCTCCTTTATCCCATGGCTGTGCAGGACAGACTTTTCCATCCTGGAGATAAGAGCTCTGTATTGTTTTCCTGTACATGTATCTTGGTCTTGGCTGAATTAAAGCACACTCAGTTGGGTGGTGGCCTTTTAGCCCTACAAATTGTATCGCAGGGTAAACGGGCTGTTTTGTTCATTGTACTAATTGGTGCTATCTACAAACTGACTCTAAGTGTCTTATATTTCTATTTATCTAATTGATTGGTAAAAGCACTGCATCCTGTGGGATGGGAAGCGAATGATGGACAAATTTTTGTCTCAGCCACTTCTATCCATCTAGTTATGCCAAATTATTTCTATTAATGCAAGTTGTTAAATCAAACTGTAACATCAGTCAGACAGGACTTGATTCTGTACAACATATGTTGGTTAGTGATTAGCTGAGATATAAATATAATGAATTATGGGTAGATTCTCATATTGGCTTTTAATTACTGTGTAGGTCTGCTGTCAGGCTGACTGGCTGTTGCTCCCTAGGTCAGCTAGTCCTGCTTAAGTGCCGGCATGGGGTTAGGGCTCTCCTACCCTCCTAGAATTACTTGGCATTCCAAGATTTATTAAAAATTAGCATCAACAGGTCAGAGTTCTCCTTAGCATGCTTGGAGGTGCAAATTATCCAGGGTGGGTGATTTAACAGTGTTTATCTAAAGCAGATGTTATCTAATCCATCTATTGGTCATCAGTAAACTGTGAAGTACATCATTGTCTTATAGTGAGTTCATCATCATATATTTTTGCCAAATAGGGAGCACATATATTTAAATTTCTGTAGTTATGCTGGTAATTTTACTGTGTGCACAAAATAAGGGATATATGTCTTTGTTCAGATTTCTCTCCTTTATATATAAATTCCCACTATTAGCTCAGCAAGGCATGAATTTTTCCAATATGTTTTTAAAAATACTTTTCTATGCTTTGTAATTTGCA
Source organism: Ceryle rudis (assembly GCA_033439905.1). Lineage (NCBI taxonomy): Eukaryota > Metazoa > Chordata > Aves > Coraciiformes > Cerylidae > Ceryle > Ceryle rudis. The sequence goes on from JAAGNO010024523.1 coordinate 12,917, forward strand.
GTTGATTGCTATTTCTTTAGCTTTACAATCATGGCTTGAATCGTTTTCTATTATTGCTGTCTATGCCACTGCATAAGGATGGGATTCCAGCCAAAATCTCTTTCCAGCATGGTGGTCAATATACTGTTTCTGGCCATCTAAACCACCTAAAAACAAAGAGAAAAAAAAAACCAAAAACCAACCAACCTAACCCTTTAAGTATTCCTTTGAGTTCTTTTGTCCAGTATTTTCTTCACAATAAGTAGATAATTTTTCTCAGCCTGGAAAAATTGAAGCACCTTGTGTATGTATTTCTGACCGGGATTGTAGTCCCACTAGCTTTTTACAAATGCAGGCTTTGAGAAGGTAGCTGCCAATATTATCAGACCAAGGAGCTCCATATCAGAGGGTTTTTTTGTTTGTTTGTTTGTTTTTTAAATTCCTAGCAAATTGTGACATGACATTTTACTGCAGTTGGAGTATCACTAGGTTTAGTGCTTCAGCCACTATCCCTATATATCTGCTCCCCATGAAAAATAACAGGAATGGTTATTCATGTGCTGCTGGGAAGCTTGCAGCTGGAAACTGGGGATGTGTGTCTATGTCACGCAGGATACATCTCTGTTAGACCCACACTTTGTAGCTGGGCTAACTCATGGAGAAAACAGAGGAGAGGAGAGAGGCATGATAGGCAAGCCTGGCTTGGCGGGGAGTGCTGGGGATAATCTCCGCGGTTGGACAATGGCTCCTGCCTGCCCTGTGCTGCTTGACAGGGGCACTGCCTGCTGGTGGGAACACAGTTTGGTTCCCAAGGCTTGTTCTCCAGTTGTTCGCACTGACCCCTTTTCCATCTGTCTGTTCATTTATTATTTAGGGCTTTCTCTTGCTCTTTTTTCTTTGTTAGCTGCTTCCCAATGCTCCTGGCTCAGGAAGGGGATGTCTTATGGGGAACATGAGGGCAGCAGTAAATGCTGCTGTACTGCTCCTCTGCCAGCCCTCCTTGCCATGGGGACAGGAGCATGTGGCATGCAGAGTTACTTAAATACCTTAACCTTTTTTCAAGTTGAGAAAAGGGTCAAAATCTGCAAAATAAGAGGTTCTTGAAGTCTCTGGTGTAGTCTACAGTCTGCTTTTCAGAGGCTCATACTGGAGATGGATACACTGGAATGGGAGAGTAATGTGAGAGACTTTGGATTTGCATGCTTCGTGCAGCTAAAGGTAGTGTGGGGAATGACATTACAAGGTGTTCAAAAGAAATTTTGTATCTCTCTTCATTAAGTTTTATATTGGCTTCCTGTGCCAAAAGGCACAATCATTGACTTAAAGAACTGAAAAACTCCATGAATTAAATGCTCTTTTTTTTTTCCCCTCTTGTTGAAAAGGTGGCAAAAGCAAAGGTTTTATAGGAGAAACAAACCAGTTCAAATATAAATCTATTAACTAATTAGGGGAACCCTGGAAATGGGGCTGAGACTAGCAAACCTTTTTAATCTCTTTGCTGGGGTACTCCAAGAATCGGATCACCTGGGGAAAGCATGTTTAAGAAATACCAGATGGTCTCTGCGATGCTCCAGCTGTGGACAATCACTCCCAGGCAGGCAATCTGCCTTGCTGTCGAAGCCCTCTAAAACTGTGCTGCCCATTTGTCATGCTTCTCCAATTGCAGCGCTCTGGATAGCTTCTTTTTTCCTTGTCTGGCTCTTCCTTTCCAGTTTTTATCACCCACCCCCTCCATGAGCTAATGTAGTAACATCCCTTCATTGGCTATAAATCCATTGAAGAGCCATATATAAAATATTACTTTGTTAGGGAAGATTGGGAAACATCTGTTTTTTTTACCCGTAAGAGTCAGTCTCTAGTTGTCTCATATGACGATGTGACTATTTATATATTTGTAAAGTAAAAAGGAGAGAAAGATGGGAATCCTAGAAAATTTGAGGGGAGCCTCTAAATAGAGGAAACTGATTCAGCTCTGGGATTTGTTTGGAGGCTAGTGGTGGGGCGGGGGAGGAGGGCACAGGCCAAGAAATTGCTTAGAAGTCTGACACAGTAACAGTTACATCAACTGCAGAAGGTCCTTCTGGAAGCCTTTTGATCTTGTATAACTGTTCCTAGGTGCTCCCTGGCTTATACTCACCCAGGAAAACTGTGGGTCTAAGCCACTATGTATTACCTACTACACAGAACAGGAACCTGAGAACAGTGACAGTCCTTAGTTTAGTGGGAGACTGTAACCAAAGTGGTGCACATACATAGCAGCAGAAGTACATACCTATGGAGGCTTTGCATTTAGATGGGTATGTCCTGGTCTGATGCCTGAGTGTGCTGGTGTGAACTGGCTCTTGCCCAACCTGCTCAGCATTAGTGCCTTGAAGAGCTGTCTGCTTTTGTTCACACATATGGTGCTTAACCTGTGTCCATCCCCTTGTGGGACAAGGGCATTGGTTTCTGTCAGTGTGTTGGTGGGTGGGTCTGGCTTCAAGTACCCCAAGGGAGCAGTTGTGGGAGAGCAGGATGCTTGGGGTGTATCATGCCTGCCATGGGGAGTGATGTGAGAGCCTGGGGGCATATGGGGCTTCTAGAGTTTGTGTGGGAAGGATGTCCCAAGGAGCCAGCCGGGCTTGGAACACTTTATTCGTGCTGCTGGTGTGAGACACAGAGCAAGATGCTCTTTCAGCTGTGCTGAGGTTGCAATGAACAAGTCTACGTGAGGAGGGTGCTTGGAGTGAACTGGTTGGGCCAGGAGGTTGCACCTCCAGAAGGCTGCCCGTGGTACTGGGTATTGGGCCAGTATCTGAGCCCCTCAGCAGGTGAATATGGAAGAAGGAAAACAGAGATTTCAGGGTTTGCATGCCCTTGCATTTCAGGGCTTTTCAGGTGGCTCACGCCACATCTGCTTTCTGTGCTCTGCAATGCTTGCATGCAGGAACAGAGTGCCAGAGCTGATGCTGATGGGTGCCATTCCACGCAGCTCTCCTCCTTTTGTGGTTAGGTTCAGTGCCTTCAGCATGCTCCTTTGCTGCACAAACGTGTGATACTCACAGTTCCCTTCTCCTGAGGGTTATGGGTTGCTCTGCTAGTTTGGATCAAGCTCACTCATCTGAAAAGGGGAACACCCCAGAGGGGACTTCTTCCCTCCCTCTGCCAGCCAGCCTTGCACATCACATGTAGCCTCCATGATGGACAGCTGCCTGCTCTTTACAGCCTGGCCAAACCCACACTCCGTGTGTGTCTCCCCTGCTGAGTCTGTTCATGCCATTCTGCAAGGCTGCGGTTGACAGCTGTGTCTTCCCCATGGCCTCATAATGCATCCACACTGCTCCCTCTCCCCTTCTCCCGTGCATTAGCTGCTGTGCTGCTGTGGAGCTCAGCCTCTTCTGATGGTTATCTGCCCTCACTGTAGCCTTGTGGCTCTTCTGATGGTTATCTGCCCTCACTGTAGCCTTGTGGCTCTTCTGCTTGGCTTCTGCAGCTTTTCCTCTTCCAAGATCCCTCTCATTCTTCCTCCTATGGTGCTATTGCAGCCTCTCTTGCTAATCAGACTTTGAGCTCTATTTTATTCCCTCTGCCCAGTTGGTGTTGAGATATGCTTCAGCTCCCCTGGGCACCAGTAAAAGTTCTCAAAGCCTCATACAATGCCCACCTCCATCTGGTGCAGCTCCCCTGTAGCTCTAGTGACAAGTAAAAGGTTATTTTTAAATGGTAAGTTATTAAATAGGCATTGCTGCTCTAACACCTGCTATATTTTTCTCCTCTCTGTGCCAAAGTCTTCAGTTATCTTGCATGGTGTGTCAGGGGCCAGATATAAAATCTGCTGCTTGGCTTTGGCCATCTCCTGCAGCAGCAAGCCCTATATAGCTCTGGGCTTGAAGGTGGCATCTGATAGTTTTACGGGTGAACACATGTTCATATGTTTTGATACTGGGTATAAGTTTGGACTTTACAGGATTGAAGAGTATAAGCTAAATTTGCAGTGGAAGCAGATAATGAAAAAGGAGTTGGAGATGTTGCAAACAGCTGTGCTGTTGCATGAGCTGAGCAGCAGCTGGAAGGACAGGCACAACCAGAGCCCTTTAAGGTTTCCTCAGTGGGAAGCTCTGATGTTGGAAATGGTATTGGTGAGGCAGTGTTGGGCATCACGTCCAGTTCTCATGACCATTTTAACAGAAAAGATGCTGTATAGTTGGAAAAGATTGAGGGGAGAGAGTAATAAATGTGACAAAATCCTGGAAATACGGACCTATGACAAAGCTTTAATAAGATTATTCTACTCGGGGAAAATTAAAAAAAACCCCAAAAACTTATAATATACAAGTACCAACAAGGTGAAGAAAAAGTTCAGAGCAAATAGCTTCTCTTTGTGTCTTTCTTTAAGATTTCAAGCTATGATTTCAAGTCTAATGCAGGACAACCCTGTGCTAATAATGTGCAGATTTATAATGCTGAGAATAAAAGTTGTACTGTTTCTACCTAGGTATGAGGTGGATTAACAGCCACTGTCAGCCTGAAAGTCACACTCCTGCTGAAACTGCTTCAGACAGAAGTTATGGATTTTGTGTAGTAATTACTATATTAGATCCTCTGACCCCTATCAAGGAGGAAGTAGAATTATGTTACATTAAGGGTCCTTTCCATCCTTATAATCTGAATAAATGCGTAATGTGAGTGTTGTGCCTCCTAGATAGTAGGTGATTGCAGGAATTAATTTCTTCCTGAAACCAAACTGAATTTGTTTGCCTTTGCTAGTAACTTGGCCAAATGGACCTTTTGCTCTGCTGAGAGCAAAGCTGAGCTCAGACTATGGCCTCCAGTTTTGTGCTGGTTAAGAGAGGAGTTGAACATGGCCTCTGTCTAAGCTGGAACCTGTCTGCCCTTGGTATGATGTGCATTGGTACTGTAAGAAAGATCAAATTTAGGGCTTTTTGGCCAGAGGTGGCTGAACTTAAGAAAGCTTGGCTGCTTCTCCTTGCCATAACCACTCCCAGAGAGGAGCTGCTACGCTGACCAGGACAGCAGGGCCTGCTTCACTCCCTGCCACTAAATCCTTCCCTTAAAGAAGATCCAGAGACCAACCAGCTGAAATGCAAGAGCTTCCCCAGGAGGGACCTATCTTTGATACAGTAGCCTTTATTTTCCTGCTTTATTTGAAAGCTTGTTTTTTCCCACCCCTCAAAAAAAAAAAAAAAGGTAGATATTTCAATGAATAGATGTAGTAGAGCTACTTCTGAACTTTGGTGTCCAAAAGTTCATTGATGATCTTGCTGCATATATATTCCCAGATCTAGGGTTTTGACACAGAAATAGTCTTCATTTGATAGAATGTTACAAATTCAGGTTTCAGAAATTATCCTCTCGAGCCATCTCCGTGGTGTTTGGCACCATGACAAGTCATTAGTCAATCCTGAAATAGTCATCAAGCAGAGAAACAGTTTATTTTATATACTGTTTCTTAGAGAGTTAAATATTTCCACATATTCAAGCTCTGATTGGACTCTTGGATTCTTTCCAAATGTTCAACCTGTAAAGATATTTGAGAACCCCAGGACTTAGGCTCTTTCCAAAAAATGATAGATTTCACTTGAATTTTCACAAATGGAAAACCACAACTCCCCATAGCTGCAAAGAAGCAGCTGTCATACCAGGTACGGAGTATGAGAAAACACTTTCTAAAAGCTTCAGGGACTTCCCATTATCTGGAAGTTTTTAGTGCTCTTAAAATTTGTGAAGAAAACAGCATTTTTTTTTTTCCGGCACAGCGTTGCCTCAGATAATCGGCTGCACCTGTTTGGAAGCAGAGCTTCACGTTGTTCCCTTGTACAGACCCTTGCACGTGTTTCTGTTAATTTTTCCTAGAAACTCAAGTGTCAACAAATCAGAGCCCCTGCATTGCAACTCTGTGCAAAATCCCACACTGGTGCGTTTCTGAGCCCTTTGCTGTGGAAGGTCTGTGGTTTGAGTGACTCGGTCAACTTCTGAGTTTTGAAGTTGAAATCCTGGGGTGTGGGGATCCAGGCAAAAGGATGTTGAAGAAATCAATAGCTCCATCTTAACAGTTCCAAATCTAAAGTTCGTTTTTTTGTTGTTGTTGTTGCTCTTTTCCTTTAGAAAGAGGTGATTTTCCCGTTCTGAAATGGGGATGGATTTTCATTGTGGTAACAGGCTTGTTTTGGGAAGGGTTAATTTTTGGTGTGATTCATCACAGATGTGTGATGAGAATTTGGGAAATGAGGAGTTAAGTCATGATGATGTAAATCATTGTTCTACACTTAAAGTAATAGCGCTTGGGTAATTCTGATGTTGAGGCTTCTGCTTTTATTGGCTGAGAGGCTGCCAAAACATGTGTGTGTTGCTCTGAATTGGTAAATGATTCCTATTTATAGGACAGGTGTCTTCTGATGTCCTGAGTTCAGTCTGTTCTGTAATCCCAGATCCTGTTTCTGATCTATGTTTAATAATGTGTGACAGAAGAAGATAGGAACCTTGCGGACCAAATCAGGCTAGGAATGTTTTGAATTTAGCTCTGCCCAGCTCTGTCAGCTTGTTATGTGGGGTATCTTTTTTTCATAAAGTACTTGCCCTTTTAAAATTAATTTTTGGACTTTTCTTTCTGAAACACATTGTCTTTTGACTTGTTTACATGCAGCCTGAAGGCTGCTAAGCATGCCAACTTTCTTCCTTTGCACCAAGTAAAGAAGGAAAATGCCTTCTTATATATATGTATATTTATGCAGTTTTTCTAATGCAGGACCTGCAGTGAGGCAGGGCTACAAGGGAGGGACATGGTGGTAGGAGCAGAGTCATGCAAATAAACCCTTGTGTTTCCACCAGCATCTAAATTAAACTGCTTTATAGCTGTTGGTTTGGGCTATGCAGTATCATTAAACAAAAGGTTAGATTAGTTGCAATTATTTATTCAACTGTCAAAATTATTCTTTTCTGTTATCTTGCAAGTTGGTGTTGGAAAGGAAGACAGACAGACCCAGTTATTGTGATGCTGATGCTTCTGCTCTGGTCATTGTACCACAATTTGAAAATAATTATTAAAATAAAAAATCCCCCTCATAGCTTGAAATAAATACAGAGCCAACAAAGCTGTTTGATAAGGGGGAAGCAAAAATATGACCAAGCTCATCTTCTACAGAGGACTGCAGGCCTTGGAACTAGGGATTCAAAAGAGGCACAGGCTGTTTGGAAGAGGAGAGAAATGCAGGTTCACAAGCGGGGGAAGCTCTTGAGATGCCCAATTAAAGGGCAAAAGTTCAGCTGCAGTGCCAGGGATCAGGATAGAGGGAGGAGGGAATGGGGCTCCCTCCAGTGTCTGCTGCCCCATCACACTCTAGTCTGGCCACTGCAGAGCTGGGGCCCATTGTGGTGTATCTGGCCTTGGTGTGGGATGGCAAATGCACTGAGGAGTCCCAAGCAAGCATGCTGTTGCAGGGTGGGTCGGTAGAGCAGTTTGCAAGGAGCAGCTTGCTGTCAGGCGAGTGCAAAGGATACCATTGTGCCAGAAAAAGAACTGGGTCTGGGGGGAGGTGGAGGGGGCCATGAGAACTGGATGGGAGGCTTGGCTCTTTTACAAGCAGTTCCTGAAGCCAGATTAGTCCTTTTCGCCAGCTGGTGTGAGATGTTAGGTTTGTGTTATTTCTGGCAGCCCCACGGGGACTGGGAGTAACTCCATGCTTCTTGTTTCTCTTTGCAAGGACAGGATAGTCCAGAAGCAGCACAAAGTTTTTGTTCTTGTCCCTGAGAAATGAGTGCTGATTTGACCTCAGGTAGAAGATGTGAGGAGGAGGACCCAGACTGCTGTGTCTGTCTTTAACCTCTGATGCCACCAGCTTCCTGTGCTGGCTGCATCTCCTGGGCTACTCTGCTCTTCACATGACTCTTTGTGCAGGTTTCCCCAAGATCTGCCCTCTTGTTTGTCACTGTCCAGCCAAAACTGGGAAACTCAAGCATGTCTTGGTCTTGCATGCTGCTGTACGCTCACAGAGGCTCTGATGGGACTGCCCCATGTCTGAGAAGCCCAGATGTGTCCACAGATGCAAGAATCCTGATGGGCTGCCAAATGTCTGGAAATGTAGGATGTGCCCACATGCATAGGAGCCCTGAGCTGCTGCTTGTCTGGAAATCACTGATACTTTCACATGCAAGGGATTGGATACTCTTGGAGTTTTGGATGGGCCAACTGTACATGTGTTATGCAATTGCTTTTACTGCACTTGAAGGAAACACAAGATCTCTAAGAGGAGTTGGTTTGTGCGAGCCTAGTATGTCCCTAGAGGTTTAGGATTAGGTTTGTTGCACATGCACAGACTGCTCTGTACCAAGCATGCATTCTTTGGAAATCTCTGCCAGACTATCCTAAGTCCTTTTTGGTCCCTTCCTAGATGGGGATATTTTCCATCAGGATCAGTAGGAAGGCCCTCATGTTGTGGTCTTGCTTTTATTTGTTCTGTACCTAAAATTCATTCTTCTGCCTGAGCTTTGTACTTCCTCGCTGGGCTCCTCCACCCCCTTTCTGCATAGGTCCCTGCAGGGATCTGCATCTTCCAATTCCTGTTTGAAACAGAGAATGGGGGACATGGTGACTCTAATGATGTCTGATGTGCTGCTTGCTTGCATTTGGGACAAATCCCAGATTTTCATGACAGGCTGGAGGAGGAAGGGGAGGAAAGACTAATAGCTTTCTCTCCTAGATCCAAGCAAAAGGCAAGCAAATTAACCAGATTTTTTCTTTGAAACTTCTTTACTTCCCATTTACAGGGCATGGTATTTAGTCCTTGCTTTGGAAGCAAGCAGACCTGCTTTCCCTTAGCTGCTGTCGTGTGATGGCTGGTGCACGTCTCTCAATTTCCTGAGACCTCTTGGGTAACATGCCTCGAGTGTGGCCAGAGCAGAAGCTGCCTCACTCTCTGAGTCCCTCTTCTAAGGTGACCAAACTCCTGATATATTCCCTTTTCCCTCTGGAAAACAGGTTTGTTCTGGCATTCACCCTTGTCCACATGCTCCCCCTAGTGAATTCCAGGGCTAAAAAAAACTGATGTAGGCTTTCCGTAAGAACTGCCTTGCTTGTCATTTAATGATTCCACCTCTGAACTGGGACCCTGCTGCTTCACTGGCTGTCTTGACAATATCTCATTTGTCTTTTATTCTTTTATTTAACTTTTCCTACATTTTTTGCACATTCTGTAGATTCTCCTGCATTCCAAGTGTCTTATATTTTCATGCTTCGTTTTATCTCTCTATTCATCTATCCCAGTATAGACAACAGAAATGCTAAGTCTACATAATCTGTAGAAAGCATGAACTAGGTTGTTAGACATTTTCCAAACATTACACTTCATGGAAATATTTTCCTGTAAGATGTAGAAATGAAACAGCTGTCTCCCACTCTCTCCTGAACTGTTCCTGTGCAGACTCTCCCGCTCTTTGAATTTACAGCGCTGTCCCTTGGACAAGTGATCAATGGTCAACTTCAAGCAGTTGTATTTGTGATGTGCCAGGCAGCTGTGAACATGATGGTGTTTATATGCTAGTCAGATCTATATGGGATTAACATAATGCAAGATCTGGTGCTAAGGTTTCCAGAGAAAGGAGCATTTCATGTGCAGAATTGTCACTAGGAAATTTGGCACAAGCCATGGTTGATGGCTCACTGCAGACTGTGGGACAAGCAATGATGCTCTGCACTTGTGCACCCTTCTTCCTCCTGCTTGTCTCTGTCTTTCTGCCTTTATGTTTGTCTAAATGGTAAAATCTCTCCTGGCATCAAGAATGAAAGGCATAGGTGCCTCCTGTAATGCAGCTTGCTGGAAGACAGTGGGTGCCTGGCTTTTATCCTTCTCTCGCTGCTTTGTTAGGTGCCATCACCTCTCTGCTGGCCTGACATAACTGGCTACAACATGAATGACAGCTCAAAATCCTGCCAGGGTACTTACTCATGTGGGCATGGTTCAGACACCCATTTCTCATGTAATTGCTTATTCTGCCTGTGTGTTGTCTAACTTCAGCACATGGCAGCAGATGTATTGATTGCTGGAGGGTAATTATTTCTTGATTCTGTTGGGAATTTATGGGAAGCTTAATGCATCAGCAGAGTTGTCCAAACTGGAAAGGTTAATGGGGTGGTGGGGTGGGAGGGGAGAGGGAACAAAGAAAAACAACAACAAAAAAACCCTCAACAAAACAAAAGCAGACAGAAAAAAAATTATTGAGCTGAAGCAAGCAAATTCCCCTTCCACATGAAGATGTGAACACCAGGCTTTTTGGACAGAAGTATGAACATCAGTGTTAGTGTGAGCTAGTGGTGAGTGGGCTCCTGAGCAGATGATGGAAGAGGAGAGAAATAGTGAAATTCCTATGTTGCCATCTCCAAATGGAGCAACCAAAAAAAGAGTAGGAGAGACCAGAAATTATTAGAAGATTTGCTTCCCTTCAGTGTTTTACTGAAACTAAGCAAGCAGATAGCCACAGGCTGTATTCCAAGCTGAGGTTATTTCTTCAGATCATGTTCTGGCAAAGCATTTTTGGCTACAGCCCATCCTCAACCTGAATGACTGGGTGATACCACAGGGAAGAAGTCAGCTAATAGCAAATCATGGATCTAAATTGCAGCCAGTTGTTGCGGGTGCATCTGCTGTGCTACCTTCTTTATAACTCTCCATATTGTAATCCAGTGCTTTTGGCTTTGATCGTGATAGGATAAAGCAGAACTACTCTTACACTTAAAGGCTGCCTCATGAGAAGTATGGTTCCTATGTGCACTAGCAGGAAGGGTGCTCTGTTCCATGGGAGGACAGAATTGCTGCAAAGGTGTCTGGGCAATCTCTCAGCATGTGCCACCCAAGCGTGCCATGGGGATCTCGCAGTTTGGGAGCTACTCTTGTACGTGCACTGATGAGTCATACGTGCATCTGAGGAATAGCAGAGACTTCAAATGGGAGCACATCTGGACACGCACAGAGCACATCTGGAGCATCAGAGTTGCATGCTTGCAGCATCCCTGTATTGTGTGTGCATTGAACAGCTTTCTACCTTTTGTGTACTCTCTAGGGGTACTTCTATCGTATTTACATAAAATAACATTTGGGAAGCACAGTCCCTTCTTTGTCTCCATGGCAAGGCTTTCCATGTCCATCAGTGTGAGCAGCAGGGTTGTTGCACTAAAGGATGAGCTTTGTCAGGACTTGGTGCAAGTACTTCAAAGTTGAATATCTAGTTGCGTTGCCTGTGGGTTGTCCAAAGCTCAGGTATCCAGTGGTGTCTCAGAGAAATGTTTATCATTGTGTTTTGCTGGGAAGTTGGGGGGGGCATTTCATATCTTTTCCAAGTGTTGGTCTGTCATATCGTTTTTCCAGGCTTGATACAACGCTTGGCACAGCAGCCCTCCAGCCTTTGCTCTTGTAAAGGCTCCAGAGAGATTCCCTGAGATGTGACTGTGCCCTGGAAGGAGGATTTGAGGATTGACCACTCTATCAATGTCCACAATGCATGGGGAAGAAAAATCAGGCTACATACTGGCACCAAATTCTTCAAAATGTGCTATCCATATGCTCTTTGAGCAGATTACATCCCTTTTTTTCTGCTTTGGAATCTCCTGATTTCTTAGAGTGAGAAGAAATAAGGGATATGGGATACTCCTTTTTCAATTATGTCTGGCTATAAAGAATGATGACAAAGGCTTCTTGTACACTTGGTCACCTATCTGGAGCAATTGTGGGGGTTTATGCTGCCCTGCATGTACAGATAGACAGTACTTCTCAAAGTGCATTGGATACGTTGACATCCCCAGTCTTGGCAAGAGGGCAACTCTTGATCTTTCATCAGTTGCCACTGGCAGTTGTGTTGTTGCCAAGCCTGTGCTGCCCTGGTACAGGGAGGGGAGCACTCTCCCAAGGCTACGGTGGTCAGGAACAGGAGGAGCCTCATTTCAGGTGCCTGAAACAAGATGGGTAGAGCTTTCATTTTCACATTGTCTGATACAAAGTAATCATGTCTGTAAATCGGCACAGTTTGGTTTTCATTAAATAGAGGAAAAGAAAATACTTTTTGAAGCTTATAGGTAGAGATAGGAAAACTCGGAAGAGACAGCAGAGCTCTGGAAAGGCTCTGGAAGCAAATGTCCAATATGTCCAGCACAGCTTGCATGCATGAGCATCAGGGCTTGTTTGACAGGGGATCAAATAAGTTCTTGTGGGGAGGTGACACTAAAGACAGATTTTACACTGAGATTCAAATACATCACTGGATTTGAACAAAACCAGTGTTAACTACTATTTAAGAAGATTTTCCACAACTTCCTTGATCTTATATTGACTTTGTAAACACTGAGAGAGGAAAAAACCCGCAACAAATATAATACTACTTTAAAACAAATATTTCACCATTAATGTTTCAGGTCATTTAGGAACACTACTTTCAGTTGTTTGCTTCTTATATAACAAAAAAAAAAAAAAAAAAGCCTTTCATTCTGGTATCTGTTTTGTGATGGGAAAGTTTGTAATTCACCTTATCTCTGTAGGTATCAGAATCATCACATATGGCATTGCCTTAATGTCTCTTTTCTTGCAATTTCCTGGATTGCCTGCAATGTCTTTGAAGCAAAGCATATTCAACCACTGGAGAAACCTGTAAGAGAGCTAAATGAATCCTTTTCTCCTGAGCTTTGCAATATAGGTTAAACTAACACATGGTACTCATGGATGTTATAAGCTCAGATATCCACATAAAATATGAGGCTACTGAATTAAGAAATAACTGCTGTTCACTGTTTCAGCAGCTTATTATAATTATCTCTTTATTTTCTTTGTGATTTTGTCAGGCAGAGATTATCAGAAAATGGAAAAGGAGTTTAATATTTCAATACCTGTGTTACTTTTTGCGCAAAGGTTCTTCAACAGCCCAATAATGCAAAGGGAGAGCTGAACTTGAAAATGCATAACATAAAGCACATTAACTTATGGGAAATTTGGGTACAAGAGTTGTTCTTCAATATGCATGGTCAACCCCCATTTCCACCGCTCTTGGTGAGCATATATATTTGCACTAAAAGAAAAATAAATTTGTACATTTTGTGATATGAGTGTACCGCAGACTTCTTAAAATCAAGTGTTAGTGCTGAGCGGATCAGGTCCCCAGTCCAGAGCAAGGGTTTTGGGATATAAAAGAAATAGTCTGGAGAATGAAGAGACTTCTGTTACACTCCAACTGTGGCAGCGTTTTATTTCTCTAGTGCAGTGTGACTATGTTGGCTTCCATGTCATGAAATTTATGGTGAGTGTTTCTGCCAAACTGCTGGGTGGAGAGCCTGAAACATTCTATCAAGTGCATCTTACAGTGCTGCAGTTAGTGAACGGAGTGATTGTCCTCTGGGGCACTAAGGGCCATCAGGAGCAGATATCTGGGTGAGCTCTTCTGGCTGCTACTGTGCCAAGTCCAGTTCAGTGTGTCTTCAGCACACTGTGGCAAATCCTGTTTCTGATGAAGATGAACATGTGGGATATAAACCTGTTGTTCTGGGCACTTGTCATGAGTGTATTGCTAAGAAAGGATGGAGACCTGTGGCTCTGCCATGAAATGCAGTGACCCATGCTGGGTATGGGATGAGGGCAGGTGCAATAAAACACTCTCCTTTTCCTTCTGCACCTTCCATGGCTCCTTGGCATGTCTGAGGCTGTTTGAAGCTTGAGAGATGTTAAGATACTTTTTCCCCCATTTGTTCCTCTGTGTGGCTTTTCTCCTGCATTGCAGTAGGAAGTTGCTAAAGAGACAGTAAGAAGTCCACTTGTTTGGTGCCTCTAGCCCAAGTGCAGTTGGGGAACTAAAATTGCTACAGAAGCTACTTTCTATGTTGGGCTGTTCAGCCCATATATGTAATCTTTAGGGGACTGGTGTTCAGTGAAGAGTCAACCATATCTCTGTGATTCTCTTAAATCCTCAACTCTCCTGAGTCTCAACACTGTGATTTGGAGCTGTAGATATGCCATCAGAAGTGCCTGTGATGTACAGTCTGAGAAGCAAAAGCCATTTCCTGTAAGCAGGGTATTGAACAGAGGGGCTTTGCATTTTGGCTGCAACTCTCCCACTGCAGAAGAGAGGTGTTGGCTGGTTGTGAGGCTGAAAACTACCCTGGAGGAGCCCAGGAGCAAATACCTGCACAGGCATGGCAGAGTCTTCTTCCTAGCTAGCTCCCTGGCCTTGGCCAAACCAGGCATTGCATTATCAGTGCATCTGGACAAGTTGCTCTGGTCTTGGGGAGGGGTCTCCAGGGCTGATGCAAGACAAATGGTCCCTCTTTTTCCTCCTCTACCCCCAGAACTGCATGTATCCATGTGATTTATGTGACTTGGGATTTTAGCCTGTGTTTACTCTGCAGAGAGCCTGATGGCTTCTCTGTTTCCCTTGGTGCTTACCTTAGCATATTGTTCATGCTGCTGACAGCTGTACTGGCAATGGTTTTATTTGGAAAGTAGCAGGAAGGTGGTGGTGAGGAAGACCGTGGTGAGGAAGAGGTGTCATGCTGTGCGGTGCTGGTGCTGCTGGTTGGGCTTCCTGACCCTGGGCAGGCAATTCCCACCTGCATTGCACTGCTCAATGGGAAACGCAGAGACAGGGAAATGTGTTAAGGGGTCAGGAACCAAACAGCTTGAAGATGTCTGGAGTGTTTCTGCAGGGGTTGGAGACAAGTAAAAATCTGCCTCCCTCATCTCCGGGAGACATCAGGTTACTACAGCCTGTGAGAGGAAACTGATAATTCAAGTTGAAGTAAAGTGAAAGCTGAGGGAGGTGAAGGCAGCTCTTTGGGTGATGTGGGGGTACAATTACTGCTTTGCAACAGCTTAATTACACTTAGGTAACATGCAGGGTTCTGCAAACAGGAAATAAAGGAGGAGAGAGGCTTGCCAGAGCCTTGTTCCCATCAGTTTGGTTTTATTGTGTGGCTCTTTGAGGGAGGATGGAGTAGGAAAATGAGACGGATCTTATGCAAACCTGTGCATATCAGTAGCTTCCACTGAAGCTGGGAAGAATTCTCCAACTCCCAGTGGGCAAGAGATATCTGTGTGAGAGGGGCTCGCATGGGCTCTGCTGCTGAAGACACATCTTGAAGTAATATGTGGCTCTTCCTGACACCTCCTCAACAGTTAGTAAATTTGACCTCTTCTTTCATGTTCCATTATCGTTCCTCATGTGGTTGCACAGGCAGCCAGCATGTCGAATTCAAATTTTACATTCTTCAGGTAAGGAACATGTGATGAATGATGGTGCTACCAATGACTGGCTCTACTTCCCATCATCTGGGAGGTGGAAGGTCAGCTGACAGGAAATCTCATTCTCTGTCATCCAGGAGAATTGCCATCCTTCACACAAAGGCAGATTTGGTTTGGTTTAAAGCCCTGCATATGCTGAGCAGCGCAGGTGCTCAGCCCCTCCTAGAAGCACTTAGCCTTAAGTACAATGTACTCATCCTTGGTGTTGTTAAATAGCTTTTATAAACAGTGTGAGAATGTGCTCTGATTATATGTGACCTTCCACCTCTGCTTACTGTCATCTCATTAATCTATCTATTAGGTGAATAATTCTGGTTTTGGAACAAACCAAATATAGAAATTGCACAAAGAAACACATTTAATATATTAAACCAACTTTTTCTTAATATAAAAAAAAAAAATTGCCATTAATTTTTTTTCATTTTGTGTTAAGTATTGACAGGCCAACATTGGAAACAGATTGGTAATTCAGTCCTCAATTTTGGCACCTGTAGCTATTTTAGAACTACAGGCTGTTTTCTGTGGCTTTATTGCTCTGTAATTCAATACCCTTTTAGGAGCTTAGTGCTGCTATTAGAAGCAAATTGGCCCCTATTCTGAATAAAACTCTTTATTGCATTTGTTTGCTTAATTTTTATTAGAGAAGGGCTGCCCAACAACCACAGGGAATGAATTTCTTAGGAGGTACAGGGGCAGTGCCTGAAATCCCTTTCCTGTATGAGGGTGTGAGCAGGAAAGCCCAAGTTACTCTAGGAATCTGCAGGGTGTGTATGGTTAACTCTGGACTTTCAGTACCCAGGCTGACAGTGGTGGTAGCATCTTCTCGTGAGTCCCTCTCAGCACCTCTGAGTAATGAGCTTCATTACCAAATCTGTGCACAACTGAGGGCTCAAAGTCCTGTATAGATTTTTCTCCACTGATGTATTTTTCATTTTTCCTTTGCATCTTTTTTTTTTCCCTGAAAAGACAGTTATTGAAACTTGAATTGCTTCAGCCTTTTTGTTGACCCTTTTCATTGCTAGTGTAGTTTGGCTGTTTTTTTTCCGTCCTCTGTTTGTGTTAGCAGGGGAAGAATGAGGGCTAGAACTAGGGCCGTAAGGGGAGAAGGGCATGATATCTGTGCCCTTTTGTCTTGACGACTCGTGTTCACTAGAGTGGTGGTTTGCTCCCAGGGCTGTGTGGACAAGAGGAGAACCCCTTAAGCACCAGCCACCTCAGATCCCCTGTTGCTGGGGCAGGGACCGTTGGGTTGCCTCACCTGGGCTGGTGCCAATACAGGTAGCTGGGTGTGGAGGGGTGCTCTAAGAGGGAGCTTGCTCCTTCTGATGTGTTTTGGAAAGCAGATGCCTAGTCATCCTGCATCCTTTCTGGCTGGCCTTGGCCCCCATCTCCTGGGCCAGCTCTGCATTAGAGCTAGGAGAGGATGCTCAGCTGTTCAGTCTCCATCTCCTTGTGAAAGACATTAGTGCAGGAGGTCAGTAGGAGTGGCTCACACCATCACTGCCCTAGGGCACCAGCCAGCATGGCTTTGTCCCACTGCTGTAGGCCAGCAGATTGCAGCAGTGGTCTCCTTAATCACCTCTGCCTCAGGATGATGGGAAGAGCTGGGAGCAAGCAGATCTAGGGAAGTTCCACCACCCCAGCCTGTGCACCATTTTCTCATAGTTTCAGATCTTTAATGCACACACAAAACTAAATCTTGTTCAAACAGACATCTGACTAGGAGATCCAGCATGCGACACCTGCCTACGCCAGACTGATACTGAGTGCCTCCAGCACAGTAAAGAGCTCAGACTTGCTAATTTCCAGTATCCCTGGTTGCTTGGGGGGGAACAAACCAAGACCTAAACCCCATATGCAGTGAAGTGCCTGTTATGTAGTTACTGCTCCAGCCTTATGCTTCCATCAGTTGTCCTCTTTGCTGTGGAGACCTAGGTCTATGTTGCTCCTTTAGGGTCCTGAGTTAGCGTTCTGCTAAAGAAGTTTGCAAGTAGTCCTGAACATTTGTGTAATGAAAGGTAATCCCAGACAATATATCCAAAACCTTCTCTGTAAAGCTGCAGAAATCAGTCATACAAAAGTTAGAAAATACCCAGGCATCTGTGACCTCAATTCAGTTCCCTTGCATATATGCATTACAAGAGTATGCGATCATATAATTAAAAACTATTGGCTTGGCAGGACCTTGGCTTACTCCTTGCACAGAATAAGATAGAGGGCTGCAAGAAGAGAGGGAATGTTTACTTGTAGTTAAGACACTGGTGAGGGATGTGGGAGAACTGGATCCTAACACTGGCGCTGTCACAGGGTTCCTGTGTGATGCTGGGCAGAGCTGACCTTCCTACAGCCACAGAGCATGTTGAACTCCATTATCAGCAGCTCGCCTACTCTAGCTGTTGGAGTATTCAACTTCCCAGCCTGGAAAAAAAAAATATCTGTTAGTGCTGGTTATTTGTATAAGATATGAATCTGAATAAACATATGTGCAGACAATTGTAGGGAAAGGATGAAAACCTCTTATCAGAGGTTTTATCCCAGATTATTTCCTTCTGTGGCCACTCCAGAGCTCATGAATGAGGCTGGCTGTTTTCATGTTAGAGCTCTCAAGCTTTAAGGGCTCTCTGTGTCCAATTAAACAGTAGCATATCTCTTGAATATTAACACATTAAAAGCAATATACTTCCAGCAAAGAAATCTGATCCTAATTGTCCCTGGAATATTTTATTTTCCAAACTGAGCTGTGAGCCGTTAAGCTTCCTTTTTTAAGACTAAGCAAACATTACATTCTTAGGGAAAAGTCAGCCCAAGGAATGGAGAAAAATAGACTATCAGACTATACCTGTCAATCTTCTATTTTTCAGAGTTTTGCCCAGGAACTGATTGACTTCTATACCCTTCTTTCTTTTTTTTTTTTTCCCCTTTAACAGAGTGACTCAAATTAAAACAAAGATAAAATTCCAGGGGAAGCTGGCATTAATCAGGGTTTGGATTAAATTAAATTAAGTGGTTTTTATTGAACTCAGCAGTATTAGTTATTGAAACCAGAAGGCCTTTCTTGACCATTGTAAAAAACCAAACAATGACTCATACCGTGGCATAGATTTTATTGGGAAATTAAAATGCTCATTTTTTTCATATTCTTTCCTTTTTTTTTTTTTTTTTTCCCTAACTTCAGACAAACACACAAACAACTGCTGGTAAGCCTGTGATTGCAGACCCCTTATCCCAAAGCCACAGTGTTGTTGCTGGCTCTGGGGTTGGCTCTGCACACAGTAGCACCTGATGGTGGCACAGTGAAATTGCTTATGCAGCAATGGTGCTTCTGCAAGTGTCCTGTGCCCTTGAGGTCAGTGTGACTTGTAATTCATATAAGGACCAGTCCTGGGTGGTGAATGCCCAGTTCTGAGCTGGCACAGGGTAGAGCTCAAGACTCTAAGTATCGTTTAATGGCAATCAAGACTTAACAAGGGCTTTTCAAAGGCAGAACAAGGATGCCTGTCCTAGCTTTCTAGCATCTTCCCCACCCACAGTTAGCCATGCTCTCACTCTCTTTTGCTGCATGATGCTTTTTCTTCTGGTGCCTGTCCAGTTATCCCTGCTGGGCCTGCAATCAGGGGTATGAATACTCTCCTTTATGCCATGCAATGCCAAGTCCAGTTATTAACCCTTGAGAGAGGGAAGAATCTGATTTTCAAATTCATGGGGTGGTGACTTCCCTGGGACCACCTGCTCTGCTCGCAGGAAGGATAGAGAGATGTGGCTGAGCTGATGCTGTGGCACAGCAGTGGACCAGACAAAGCTGTGCTGGTGTGGGGTTCTAAGGAATGGGGACCATGCTGGAGCCTGGCTGGCACTGCTAAGCATGTGAAAGAGGCCCTTCCAAAAGCATCCACGAATGTGGGACTTCTGCGTAGCTGGGGTAGGAAAACGGTTTAGGAAAAATCTTTGAAAAGCATGTAGATAATCCAGTCTCTGCACCAGAACAGCCATTTTCAACAGCCCATAGAGGAGGGGTTATGTCCTGGCAGAAGGGGGCACAACAAGCGTAATCCACCTTGTCTAAGGCAGAAGACCCAGGTAATTATAAACTGGTTATTTTTACTTCAATAATGAGGAAGATACTAGAGCAAATTATGAAACAATTTATAAAACAATTCTATAAATCTAAGATGAGAAGAAACATTGGGCTAATCTAGACCGATCAAGAACAAACTTGTTTTCTCTATTGACATCCATTTCTCTTTCAAGGTAATAGTAGCAGTGATGTATTTTGACTGTGAGGTAGTATTTGCCTCAAAAACAAACCAAGGACATTTGGTTTAGATGAAATCATTACAAAGTAGGTGAAAAAAATATGTTCAAAGAATAACTGTGGCTAGTTCTCTGTCAAACTGGGAAGAGAATTCATGTAGGAAGCCTTAAGGTCCAAGTCTAGTATTAAATAGTTTCATTAGCGTTTTTATTCCTTCTGTTCAGATTCAATTTAGAGGGTTTCAGACAAGTGCATTTCTGTTGTTGATTCCCTGTGGCATGTGTTTGTTAATGAAGACAGCAGAAAACAAGGGAGATCAGTAGGTAAGGGTGTGCAGCTCTCCCCACCATCAGGGTAAGGGTGATTCGAGATGCTGTAGTTAGTGACCTGGACTAGTTCAGGTTTAACCCCTCCTTCCTCCCCCAGCACAGGTATAATCTATAGAAAGGTGAAGAAAACAGCATAAATGGAGAGCTCTTGACCAGCCAGCTCAAATTGCTTTACAGATGGTATAAAAGCTTTGAGTTCGAGGCAGCTGAACTGAAGCATGGGAAAATATGCCTGTAGTTTGGCTGAAAAAAAATATCTATTTCCTTCAGTTGTTGCGCAGGTTTACGTTACCAATGCAGCGGCACTGTGTAAAGTGGTATGATATGGGTGGTGCAGAAGGACACCTGGGAGAGTGAGGGGCAGCTATGAGTTTGGCTTTTGTGGGCAGCGCCTGAATTTTTTTTTTTTTTTTTTTTTTTTTCCCTCCATTGTCATTTTGGGGCATTCACGGCCAGTTCAAATAGGAAAGGCTTGTAGCTAAACAAGGACTAGATGGAGGAGGCTTCTTGCTACATCCTGGTGTCGGGGAGCACGCCTGTTGAAAAGCCATCTCTGTATCTGCCTGCTCTGAGGTGGTGCGTACTCGTGTGTCCGGAGTGTGTACATGAAGGAGGAGAATGTTTAAGAATCTGTGCAGCATAGGAACGTGGGGCACCTTGTGTCTGGATTTCGTTTGAGGGAATTAAGAGCTGATCCTTAGCTGGAATATGAATCAGATCTGGTTGTGTCTGTGTTGACTAAGAGGTTGTGTGGTGTGCATGAGCTGGAGCTCAGTCTAATGTGGAAAAGTTTGATCCAGAGCTCTGTTTAATTTAATACTTGACTATTCTACCTATTTTAGTTCTGACTCAAAGTTCACTGTTCTTTCTCGTCAGCATTTGTTTGTATTAGCAAAGGACATGTGTGCACCGGAGGAGAAGGACATTCATTCATCCAGACCTCAGCGAGTCCAGCAGAAATTCGTTACTGGGCTCTAACATTTTGTCTCTGTTGCTAGAGGGACTGGAAGAGCTTTCCCTTCACCCTGCTGCTGTGACTGGGGGTGGGGGTGGTGTAGAATTAATATCCTGCAGCATCCCTTCAAGTCTCCAAATGCATTCATAGCATTGGGTTAGTAATCCATAGTTTTACAAGGTTTTAAACTAATATATCTTCAGATATTTTATGTGCTTCAGTAAGTCTATTGTGCTATATTAAATATGTGTTAAGGAAAAGTGCCATGATTAGTTTTAGTACCTTCTGATATCTAAATAAACACTGACTGAATTAGAGTATCTATATCAAAGCAAAAATTTTTAGAGTAGTTCAAAGAAATAGAATTTAATGCCCTTAATATAATTTCCTTTAATGGGAGCCCCCTCTCATTACAATCATTCTTGGGTTTTGGTAGCCACTAATGCAAAAATCTTGTCTGTCTTGCATAACACTGAACAAAAATAATTATTCAAAAATTCCTGCGTAAAACTCGCAACTTCTGCTTGAACCAGAGCAGATTTTAATAAAGTTTTCTGTTCCTGCCTTAACAAGATAATGTGATGGAGAATCCTCCAAAATGTAGAGAAATTGTTCCAATGATTAACTGCCTTTGCTGTATGTATGTATAAAAAGGAGGCTTATTTCTAGTACATACATTTGTCTTGCTTCATTCTGTCTCTAAAAATTGCCCTGGCTTTGATAAATTAGAATGTAACTTATAATTAAAAAAAAAATAGAAACTTTTTAACATTTTCTGGTGCTTAAGAGGTGATTGACGTGCTATCTGTCACTAAAATAAATTGAATAGCTTGAAGTTCTTTGGTATCTCACTGTGGAGTCATTATGCCAGCAATTCTAGGAGCAAAGCCATCTTCCATTCATCTGCAAATTTCCTCTTTCTATAGCCAAATTGAAAGCCCTCATTTCCTGCCCCAAGGAAGTCTAAGTAAATAAGAGAAAGTGAGACCTATTTATTTATTTATTAAAGCTAAATATATAATCTCTAACCTATCTTTTTATTGGAACCTGGAGTTTTCCAGGGTGTTGTGGGTTGGGAATTAGGCTCATATATAGAAAATGTCAACCTCTAAGGGTTAGGCTTTGTGGGTTTGTGTCCTACAGAGCTCCCTTAGTCCTGCATTTATGTGGGTGTCAGGGGACCACTGGCTGTGCAATGCATTCATCCAGGAGGCTTTACATGCCCTGGTAGGTAAATCCATTTTTGTACGTTTGAGAAATGGATTGAAAATTGCCTCATTAGCAGCCTGATCCCTTGGGAAGGTTTGGTGCTAAAAAAACTGAGGCTGGAAAATGTGCAGGGGCAAGCAGGTGGTAAGAGGAAGGGGCTTGTGCAGTGCTCAGAGAAGTCTAGATTAAAATAATAAGAATAATAAAGTGTCCAGTTATAAAATTACACCTTTCCTTAGCCTACATATTTCCACATCCATCCCTCAAATTTTTTGCCACTCCCATATTTGTGTTGGGTTTTTTGTTGTTGTTGGGTTGGGTTCCCCCCACCCCTAAAAACAATATTAACCTTAGTAATACAGCCCTGTTAGAGACAACACTGTGACAGGCTTTCTGGGGAGGCACCCTGGGAAGCAAAAAAGGTGTTGCTCAGGATAAGCACAATGGTCCTAATTTCATCATCTGTGGTACAGTGGCTAAGCTTCATAGCCATGTGAATCATGATGACAGAATATACTTTTACTGAATCACATCAAATTTGTGCTGGAAGCAGACAGGGACTTGAACTGATGCATTGTCCAGCTACTGGTGGCTCAGGTTTTATTATGCCCAAGGATTTCCAGTGTGGCTTGTAGGCACAGTATTCAACCTCTCTAGCACCCACAGCAAAATCCTTCCGAACCCTCAAAAGGCTGGCCTGTTTTACAGTACTATCCTCCCCCTCTCCACTGTCATCTGTTAATCATAAGTTGTGCTAAAAGTCCTTGTACCAGGGACCTTTTCCCAAAGAATGGTCTAAAGCAATAAGGGTGACAGCAAGTCTCGTTTGGTTGTTGACCTTCATCCTTCTCTTCTCCTGGGGACTACTGAACCCTGCCTAGGAAGGATCTCCTGCATCTCTCGCCTTTAATAGAGAGCCTGGACAGGAGGGTTATGGAATTATCGGTGATAGCTCGGTGCTTGTTGCTGCTAGGGGATTTCTTCTCATCCATCTCAGACTGTCAGGAGTCCATCCAGCTTTGTAGCACCCTCAGTGCCCTTCTGGGAAGGAGGTCCTCTGCTTGTTTACATAAGGTAGGAGGGGAGCTGGCACTGTCTGTGGAAGTTGGTATTTCCACCTTGGTGCTTCCTTTGTGGGGTGAGAAGCAGTGACCAAAGCTCCCCTGTCCTACCTGTCTCTACAAGCCCCTATCATCGCACCTCTGTTCCTGATGTTGTGGCTGGAAGCATTTGTTTGGTTCATCCCATGTAAAGCAAGGCTCTGCTGTGGGAACATTCTTAAGCTGCTTCATGCACATGCCAAGATTTAGTTCAGCTTTTCTGCTGTAGCCTTATCTTTTTGCCTTAGCCCTCCACTGGCTCTACAGACTCTGGCAGATTTCTTCCTTTTGATGTGTCTGAAAAAAAAAGCTTTTATTAGTTTTTACAGCTTTAGTAAGTTGTTCTTAAAGTCTTTTTGACTTGCTTTATTATCCTCTTATATTTAATTTGCCAGTTTGTGTTTTCTGTGTGTTTTTTTTTTTTACAGGGGTTGTTGGTTTGTGTGTTTTTTAGACAATCTGTGTAGAGCTTGGAGAAAAAAAGACACTTCCTTACGCTGCAATAAGGTGGTTTGCGGGGGTGGTGGTGTTGTTTCCCACATAATAGTCCCAACCTGCCCTTCCTTCCCAGTAATCCAAGAGCCTGTATCAAGAAATCTTTTCTGACTAGTGCTGTGGCATCTCTTTCCTTTCCATCCTCAGCCCAGTATCCTAAGGGGACAGTGCAGTGCAGGAAAATGTGCAATTAAAGCAGACCCCAGCATCACTGCAATGGGTGCAGAAATGCCTCCTGACTATATGTCGTACTCTGCTGTAACCACAGCCTTTGCCTGCTTTCTGCATGCTGAACACCAGCCAAGAGGGTGATTTAATGTGGCATCAGCATGTGGAGGTCACTCCACAAACAAACCCCCAGTCGTTGTTTCTGTTGAGCTGGACAGATGTGTTCCTCTGATGGTGTTAGTGGCACATTAACCTTTTGGGAAACCTCTTCGGAAAAAAACAGGTAGTGGGCACCTGGTACACTTAAACCATGCAACCAGAAGGTGCTGGGCTGCTGTGGCTCCACATGTGAAACCCCACAGTGTCCCACTGATCCTCCTGTCAGTGCAGGAGCAGACACACTCCTGGTTGAGAGCAAGCAGTGCTGCTGTCTCTACCTGTATCCACTGCAGTCATGGGGTGGCAGCTTTCTGAGGTGACTGTAGCAAAGATCAGCAGGATCCCTTCACTTTTGAGCATGATGCAACTAGCTTTCATCAGGACTGACCTTGTCTCTCTCCCACTCCCGGCCTCTGATGTCCTCCTTGCTTTGATTTATCTCGTGTCAGCCCAGGACTGTCTAGCTGCAGGGTTTAATCTTCTGCTATATCAGCATAGGGATACCTCCATCACCAAGGAGGTGGTGCCTGATTTAGGTCATATTCATGCCCTTTTGTATTCCTAGCCTGTAATCAGGGCATCAGGGCATAATACCTTGACAAAAGCCCACCTCTGAGCCAGTTGTGCTCATGAGCCCATTGCTCCAAGCACCGGTCTTTGTTTAATTTACTGGTGTATGGGTTCTTGATATTTAAGTACATGTTGCTAATTGCTAATGTGTAAGTACATCTCCTCTTTCCTTTCAAAGATAATTATTTTGCCATTTCCTCAGCCCTCTTGGAATGAGCCACTGCTGATTTCTGGATTCATGCATGACATTCGATTACCTTTTCATAGGCGTATCTTACTTAAGTGTGTTATTAATGGCCATAAAATTACCCAGCTCTGAAACAAAATAAAAATGCAATAAAAGTTTTAGCTTTGGTGAACTCCCAAGAGGCAAATCCCACAGAGGGGGCAGTGTGTCACGTAGGTATGGGTTCCCCTGGAACAATCACGTCCCAAACTCCAGAAACAGCCACAGCCATTGCTTTCAAAAGCTTGTGTTTAAGTTACCTCATGCGTTTGGGCTGCTTGCATTGCCTTTGTAGCAGGAAAGTACATGTGTTTTTTCTCCTTGTTGGACTTGTTAGTACCCTGAGCAGTAGATAGAAACAACCTGGTAGTTTTTCCAGAGAGATTTTGCTGTTAGTGATGCTCCTGCAGTCCCTCTGTCCTTGTTCAAGAGCACTCCAAGGCTGAGCTCATGCTAAGTGAATTACCCAACTTCAAAGCCAGCTGCTTTGCAGCAGCTGAGCTGGTGGATGGTGTTTTTATTAGTGTTTGCATCATGTTTAAGCTGCTTTAAAATGTCAGATTTAAATTCCAGAAACATGAGGTTTAAGGGGTTTATGCTTTGCAGAAATACTGCCCAGGACCTTGTGGGGCAGATCTGTGCTGGTGGCTTCCCATAGGCTTGGAGCAGCACCATGTGCTTTGGCACACCATGATATCAGTGCTACCTCCTGCCCACCTGCACAGTGCTGAGGCTTAGGGATGCCTGGGGATGGGGACCCCTCCGTGGTATGTGTTCCTTGAAGAGGCTTCCCAACAGAAGAATGCCTCCAATGCAGTGCCAGCAGCTTCAATGCCATTTGGTTTTGTGCTGTTTGGGTTGTCAGCTCTTGACATGGCAACACAGTTCTCTAGTAGCCCCCTCCAGTGCCTGATTTCCCCTGATAGAGTCTATGAACAGAAAGTTAAATACAGCCCATGTCAAGGCTGGAACTTGAGCTCCCATGGATTTCTGTCCTTGGGATTTGTCTCACTGGATGAACAGGGTGATAGATGAGAATAGCACTAGGTGTTTTGGTGTGTCCTCATTTTGGCTTGTTGCAAGTAAAGACAAATGCACTGCATGCACCCTGGGGATTTAGCTACCACAGTGCATCTCTCACCATAGCAGACATGCAGACTTTGGCTTGTTCAGCATTTGAGCATCAGTGTGAAACTAACTAGAGATGGATGTGGAATTTTATATGTTCAGAAATAAACTTGGCATCACATGCAAAGGACATTCCTCTCAGTGGCTTTTAGGTGTAACTGCACTGTATTTGGGATAAAAATGATAGGAAGAGGAGACTTGGGGCTGTTGATTCTAGTAATGGGCAGTGGCTCCTTGGGCATGTGATGTTGTTGTGGTTCTGCTGGGTTATGATGAACATATGGGGGGTATTATATTCTGGGGAGAAAGTTTAACTTGATGGGTGACAGGCAGGTGCAAGTCTTTGGAAAGAATTTAGAGGGCAAAAAGATGGCAGTTAATGGAGGTGTTCAAGCACCAGAAAGCCTGGGAGAAATTGAAGGGATATGGGAGACTACATGCAAGTAAAAAAACCTCATGCTTAGGGAAAAGTAGTGCTTGCCCAGCTGGAGAAAGTGCATATATGGATACCTAGTAGGTAGCTGTGAGCATCACCCACCAGAAGTCCACCCCTCTCAGGATGCTGGTGCCTCCTGGTGTCTGAAGGAAGTTTCTGTTAAAGCAATGTAGAGACAAACACCCCATATGCTTTGGCTGTCTGAAGGTCTCGTTGTAATCTTATTGCTTCCTTTAATTAAAGTCATGCTAGAAATTAAAATTGCTGTTCTGTCCCTGCTGATGATCATGATTTTAAAATCACGTCTTTGTGACCCAGCTGCCTCCCTGTGTTGATAAGAGCTGTGCCAGGGACCCCAGGGGCTGCTCTATCCCTGGCCCTTATACTCACTCTGAATAAAAGATGCGCATGAAACCAGCCCTGCATTGTATACATATATATTTTTACTTTTTTTTTTTTTTGCATGATGCTTGACATCTGTTTTGAAATGAGAAAGGCACACAGCTCTGCTACTCTTAACTGATTTTTGCACCTGTCCCTTGAATG
This sequence comes from Ceryle rudis, assembly GCA_033439905.1. Lineage (NCBI taxonomy): Eukaryota > Metazoa > Chordata > Aves > Coraciiformes > Cerylidae > Ceryle > Ceryle rudis. The sequence goes on from JAAGNO010024523.1 coordinate 39,735, forward strand.
GCTTCTTTAGGAGGTCCATGAGAATGTCTAAAAGCTTTTTTGTTGGTGATGAGCTCCTGGTGATCCCTGAATCTTAGACACTCTCTAATGTGATTTTATTTATTAAGCAGCTTAGGTTAACCTTTCCAGAGAAGATGTTTCTCATAACGTGCCATTCATGTTACTTGCCCAATGGCTAACTCCTGGAGGATTGTTAGTGGAGGATTGGCCCAAGTTGGAAAGCGACATGAAATAAAAGATACACAGAAATGACAGTAGCCCAACAGCACTCTGGGGTGTAGCCTGGGCAGGGAGGGAACCCTCAATTTCTGTGCAGCATGGATAGAGCAATGTGCTTGCAGTCCATCTGACAACTTCTCTGGGATGTAGGGCAGATCTGGGTTAGTGGTGAAGAGCCCTGGGGTCAGGCTTATCACTAAGCATGTCTTAAGTGACACATTGTTTTGTTAACCTGCCTGATCCCATGGATTTACAATGATAGGGCAAAGGTATGAAATGATAAAATGCCTTGTCATTTAAAGATCAGGTTTGCCCAGGAGATCGCAGTATCTGAGGGGTTTAAGCCTTGGCTCATCAGTCACTGCCACTCTCCCAGGACTGTAGTGCAGCATCTTGGCTTCTCCTGTTCCTCAAACTGCTACTCATAGCAGGAATAGGTGATTTGGTGCTCTAACTTTTCCCCCGTTTGCCCTGATTCCCTTGAGTGGGCACTGAAATATTGTAATATGTGTCACATACTGTGCATGAACATGTAGAGATATGCCCATTTTTTGTCTCCCTTTAGCTCTGGTTCCCTCATTAACATTTCTGCTGTACACTAACATGAGACAGGGATAATTGGGTGAGGTATAAATCACCGTTGCTGTGGGAATTGTGGTGTGTATTTCAATTCCCAAGAATCTCATTTCATATGTGATATCTTTGTTCACCTGTTGACAGCTTATGATCATCCATTTGTTTTGGCTGTCCCATATCTGAGGGTCTCAAACCCTGACATTATTGCTTGCATCCTGGTTTTATACTTTTTGCTATTGAATAAAATTCAAATTATTGAGTTCAGTGAAGGTGGCTCTGGAAGCTGTGGCTATGTGGGAGGGTAACCTACATGATGTGATGACCTTTTCTGGCCTTCATATGGACTGAGGGTTGGTTGTTCTTTTGTATTATTTTTGTTGTGTGGGTTTTTTTTTTTCTTTTAAAGGATCATTTTCTGTTTGTTGATGTGTGAATCGCATGCGTGAACAGCAAGGGTGTTGTAACTGGAGATCTTGGCACTCAACAGGACAGAGTTTGGTGCGATCTCCAAGCTCCCCTGACTTTTCCTTGTGGCTGAAGAGTTGTCTTGTTCCCCTTCAGCTCTTCCTCCCTGGTCTCCCCATACACCAGCTGAGGCGTGTATCTGCCATACATGTTCAGTTTGCTATTCTGCTTGGATGTGTGCAAGTGGGAGGAGTGGAGGGTGCTCCACAAGGTGCCAAGAAGTATTGGCTCACCATGTGGTAGGAGTACCCCACAGCAGAAGGCTTCACAAATTTGGTCAGTTTAGCGTATCAAAAAGACAACCAAAAAGTTATGCGATTTGTATGTTCTAAGGTGGGGGGGAATTTATATGATCTACTGCAGAGTCTTTTAATCTAATGGATAGAGGCAGAACAAGAATCAGGGGCTGGAAGCCAAAACCAAAGAATTCCTATTAGAAATGGGACACAAATATTTATCCGGCTGCATAAACTACCTAAGGAAAAAAAAGTGGCTTCTCTTCTTTATCTTGTAATGCTTTATATTCTGTCTGGATGCCTTTATAGAGAATATGCCTCAGCCAAATTTGAGTTATTTGGCTCAGCACATGGATAAGTGGGTGAAATACTATAGCGTGTGATGTACAAGAGGTCAGACAAGGTGATCTGATGGTTCCTTCAGCTTTAGAGCCTCTAAGAAATTTTTTAGCATGGCTGTAAGGATAGGGCCAGTTAAGGTGTGAGGCTGCGCCTCCATCTGTGTTCTCCTGGGACTGGCAGAGGGCCATGTGTGACCCTGTCTCTTGTCTCTGTGATCTCAGGAGAGGATGCTCTGAAGGGAAGCTAAAGGTTACAAGTTTGCAAGCAATACATAAAACTGAATTTCCATGGTGGTTGTTTTGGTGTTTGTTGGTTTTTGGTGGTTTGTTTGTTTGTTTTTTTCCAACAGGAATTTAAGCCATGCATGATCCAGCCCACATATGAGTTTGAAATGTTCCATCATGTTTTCATTATTTGTTTTAAAATGGGAATTGTCAGGGTCTCTTTTGCTTTAATTACCTGATGGTAGAGGGCTTCAGAGCACCTTTTTACACTCTCCAGAATGTGCCCTCAGGATGGGACGAGTCTGAGTTCTGCAGGAGATGGTTTCAGAGGAAAGTTGTTGGCATGAGTGGCTGAAAATAGAAGCTTGTTTACAAGGCTGGTTTTGCATTATCAGCTGTAGTGCTCCAATAATTAAGGCTGTGAACTTAATTAGCTCAACACTCCATAATTCTCTTCTGCCTCTCCAGGGACTTGTCTGAATACAGCTCTGTACTGCTTTAGCTTGTGCCGGGAACATCTTTATCCCAGGGCAGCTGCATTCACACAAGTACCACCTTAACTGCCATGAATCCTGTGCTCCGTTTTCTAGTACACAGACCCTCCATAGGGCTTTCTAGAGAGCCCATCCCTGGATTATTTGGCTGCTTTTATTAAAACCATACAGGCACAAGTACTGATCTCTACTGAAGCATCAGCAGAACTGAATGATGCTATTGTTACTACTGATTGAAAGGGTGCTTTTACACTGGCTTCAAGCTTGTGTCTGTTCTTAAGTGGAAAATGTTTCTTAATGCTGAATAATGTAGTAACATTTCTGGCCAGCACAGTCTTTCTGACAATGAAACATTGACGCACGCTTGAGAATGGACCAGGGCTGCTGCTTTCACCTCTCCCATCTGGGCTAGGTGTCTTCTGAGCAGAACTTGACCCTGGTCAGGGGATGGTGTCCTTTCCAGCCCTGACCTGACGTGGCCCATTCTCCAGTGATCTGCTGCAGCGTGCCCAAGCACATCCCATGGCCAAGACCACCCTGTCCCTGGGCATCATCTGCCATGTATTTCTTCATCCTTAGAGCCAACCCACGCACAAGTAGATGTTTTTCTTCTCGAGTACTTGAGCTTCAGCTGTTCTGACTATCCTGTGCCTGTGTCCTTCCTGTTTGGACAGCTACTTGATACATACACCTCAAATGGAAAGGGCTGGACTTGATTAAAATACACAGTCCAGCCACAGGCATCCTTTTTTAACTCAGTGTCCCCCTGTGAAGTGAACCCAAGGGGTTGTAAGGATATTTAGAGTTTACTGTGCAAATCATTGAGCAATTCTGCAACTGTTTTAGATGCAGAGGGACAGATGCAAGGTGCTGTGTGTTGGCATGCTGTGCCTGCCTGTATCATGGCTGAGACTTGCTATGCTTATGCTGAGGTATTATTTGTATCTTCAGGAATATCTTGGTATAAAAAAGTCAAATCTTCCTGATTTATTTGGAGTTTAATTTAAGTTGGTATGTAAACTGGTTAGCTTTATCAAAATACTTACATTTTTTAAATTCTTTGAACTCTCAGTATAAGTGATGTTCCAAGTTATTAACATGTAACATTAACATAATCCACTTAATTACAGGGCTATGATGAAAGAACCTCTCCCAGTGGGTGCATAGCTCTGGAACCAGTGATGGTTCCTGGCACATGATTAACACCTCTGAAGAAAGGCAGGACGGTTCCCTTGGACATACCAGCTCCACTGAGGCTGATGGCATTGCTGTGCTGCATCTGACCTCACCATTGCTCACCCACAAGCGCAAAACCTTATTTCTTTTGCTTTTTTTAAAACACTGCTTACAAAGTTCAGATGCCTTGAAAGTCAAGGTAAAAGCAAATATTCGTGTGCTGCTTTTCACCAGCCCTGTTGTTAAACAGTTACGTATGACGTGGTTGGCAGAACATCAGCAGCTAAAGCAAACGTGCTCACACTTGCTTCTTTCTCATGCTTGTTCATACTGTGCGGGCTTTCTGCTGCATGCTGCCTTCGGCACAAAGCTGGGCTAAGCAGCGTTGTCCCTGTCAGTATGGTGGAGAATGGGACTACAGATTTATCTTCCATGTTGTCTTTCATTCTGGATCCGGAATGCTCCAGTGAGTTAATTGCTAACAGAGGGAGAGGGTAGGGAAGAGCCATATGCGAAAGAGTCAAGGGATATTTTCGGCTGGGACCAAGACACAGCCACAAGCTGTGAAGAGCGGCAATCCAGAGACGCAACGTCCTGGCCTTGCAAAGGGGAACGTTTCTGATGGGACTGTGAAACTGCAGGGCTGGCTCATCAAGCAGAGCCCAGAGGGCAGATCCAGAGCTGTTTTTCTAGATAGTGGAAAGGCAAAACTTGCTGAACTCATAATGGATAATTTATGATGTAAGCCTTGCAGAAACGGAGCCCCTCCATTTTGTGAAACAGAATGTCCTCTAAAAAATATTTGCACTTAACTAGCACACGCAGATTCAAGGAAATTCTTTCAGGAGGGTTTGAGTCTAATAAAATGGGAATGTGTGACCTGGCCTGCACCATTATTTGCCCAGTTTCATCCTTTTGTTATTATTTCCAAATGTGGAGTTCTCATTTTTCTACAATTCTGCAGGTGAAGCTAGGCCAAGAAAAAACAAGTCTCCCACAATTACAAGGAGCACCTATTAGGGCTGTAATGAGGCTGGCAGCACAGGCCAGCATCCAGAACAGCACACGGTCCCATGGGCTTGTGGAAATGCCCTGTCCAGTGCCCTGGAGCCTGGTCCCTGCATGGTCAAAGAGGTGCCGATTGGAGCAGTGGGGGTTCCCCTGTGACTGGGTGATGTTTGCTCTCAGCCCTTCTCCATGAGCAGAGGGGTTGCCTCAGCCAAAAGAGCTCAGCGTTTGGCTCCCATGTTCTGGGAAGCAACAACTTACAGATGGTACTGTCCTCTCCTCTTCCAGGAGGTAAATCCTCTGGGACAGAGGCTGTGCCATCTCTACATGGTCATGTCAGAGTGTCAGTCCTTTCATGACACAGAAGACAGTGTTGTTGTAAGCACGCTGCCAGCAAGCTCCACGTCTTTTCTGCACTAATATTTATGATTTTTACCTACGAAGAGAGCTCCCCTTAAAAAAAAAAGTGAATGTTCCCACTTCTGCCTGCCAGATATTACAATGGGGAGAGCTGGATCTTTCAAGTGTGTCCTTGTTTCTAGTTATAAAACCAAATTTGGACAGCAATATATAATATTTGTAAAGGGTTTTATATTGGCTTTGTGGTGCAGATGTGGTAGGCCCCAGTGCCTGGTGCTAACCGGTGTTTGGTGGGGCTGTGGGCTGCAGCAGAGCTGCTGCTGCTAATACAGTGTGGGGATGCTGTGGTTGCAGGATGAGGAGCAATCAGGATGAATGCAAGAACTATTTCCCAGAATGTAAACAGCCTCGCAGCTTAATGGCTCTATTTATGCTGATGGAGATCAGGAAACACGCTTTGTTATTTTAGTCTGAATAAGCTCATGCAGATGGTAAACAGAAGCAACGCGTTTGCAGTTTTTGGGGTTCTCCAACAAGCCAGGTTGCACATGAGTGTGTTAACCTTACCTTTGAACAGCACTTGATTTTTATCAGCTTGTTTACCATACTGTCACAACAAGGCATAAAGCTACAAAAGACTCGCATGCTGATATGTGAAATGTGAGTGTTCTTGGTAGTAGAAGAGGAATAGGAGCTTTCTGCTCTTTGTTAAATGTGGTAACAAGCCATTTCTACAAAACGCAGCATGAGCTGTTGAGAGGGGAGATGGAGTGAGAGGAAGATGTTCAGTGCAACAAATCGCTCCGCTTTCCCATCACCTCCTGCCTCCACAGATGCACGGGGTGGGATTCGTCAAGTTGCTTAAAAAAAGCCATTTGTATCATATCATTTACCGGCGCCAGCAAGTCCCCCATTCCCTCCCGGCTGGAGGCTCCCCATGCTGGCAGGCCAACTCCCCATGAGCTGGTGTTGCGGTTGCAGGAGCTGAACGAGTTAAGCTGGGCTTGCTGTTCCAAGTGGGAGCGAAGAACCATTGCAAAATGTTTTTCCCCCTGTTGGCTCTGTGTGTTGTTTTAAAATTAAATTGGTTCTGGTTAGCAAACAAGAACAGGACGGCAAAATTAAATTTTCTGAAGAATGTTGTGAATCCTGTGTGAAAAATAAACCCCAAAATGTTTTTTCCCTCCCGCACTCTTTGGCTTGCCTTCATCCCCTCTTTGTCTTCCATCCCTCCCTCTCTGCTCCCTCTGAGGATGTGGCGGTGGGTGGCAAGGCTGGTGTCCTTATGCTGAGGTGCTGTGGTGAGCAGCAGTGGGAGTTAATGGGACGTCATTGCTTGGCCAATAAATTTATTTCTTTTTCCCTTCAACTTATTGTCCCACGTCTTCTTTTCTTGTTCCTTTGTTCTCTTTGTTGTCCCAGACCATGCTCTGCCTGAGGGATGTTGTTGCTTCCTCAGCAGGTGAATGCTGTGCAGGTCCAGAGAGTACCTTGGACACACAGAGGACGCAGTATTAGTTTGAGACAGAACTTGACCTATAAAGTATAATTCAGCCCCACGCAGATGACTACTGCTGGCCATCTGCAGCACTTCAGTCTTGCTGGAGTCCAGCACAGACGCTGCATTGGAGGAGCTACACCCACATAGGGCTGTGTGATGGACAATACAGATTTCTCCCTGTCGGCTTCCATCTTCCTTATTTATTTATTTATGTGCAGATGGAAAATCTTTGACACAAATTGGCACTCCTTAGATTCTGTTCCTCTGGAAAGCTTCTGCAGTTTTTAAAAGCTGCTCCGCCATTTGGTCAGCTCTGCAGGCATTTGCTATGCACTTCATAAGTCATTTCTCCAGTCATTGCCTCAGTATTTGTGTCGAGTCTTCTTGGATCTTTATTTATAATTTGGCGCAAGTCAGTTTTGAGGGCTCAGCAGACTTGTTGGTTTGTGCAAACTGGGACATCTTGCTCTTAGACCTTTAGATGGGACAACAGGTTACTCTGAGTTGAGTTTCATCATAGTTGTTGTGCATGTGAAGTGCTGGGGCTATCATTATTTACTGGCTTTTGCTATTGCTTTTATTCCTTAAGTAAGACTCTTGAAGCTTTGTATGCTTGGTGGCCTGTGCCACCAATTCCTGGAGGCCCAGAGTATACCCTGGGAGGTGTCATAGCATGGTTGGCCCTCTCACGCTCTTTTCTAGGCATCTTCGCTTGGCTGTTGCTGGAGATGAGAGGCTTAAAGCATCCTCCAGCAAGATGCAGAGCAACCACCTGGACATACCTAACTAGGGAAGATACACAGCGTTGAACAACAGGTTTAAGAGAAAAATAAATGTCTCCAGGGAGGCAGCATGGATCTGCTGAAACCCTGCCTCCAGGTGGCACATGAGGTTGGGTACCTTGTCCCTGTGAGCAGTGTTTTCTGGAGCAGGGCTGTACATTGGATCCCACGTCTGGAACAGGGCTGGGGAGGTCGCGGGCAGCCAGGGAGCACTCCTCCCTTGCCATCAGACCATTAGAATAAATAAAGCAGCTCTACTTATGCTGGATGAAATCGAGTCTTCTGGATTGTGGCCTAAACACGGTCAACAGCTCCTCTGGGCCCTCAAGCTGCCAATAGCTTGCACCTCCTAGTGAGTCTGTCCTTGGGAAGGAGCCATTAGAGGCTAAGGAAATTTTGCAGATCTCCATCCTTTGAGAACTGGGAAATCACTGATAGGACCTGCAGAACCTCTGGTGTCAGTGAACAGGATATGCAGGAAATGCACTGATTATAACTCAGTGCAGTGCTTTGGCTGATGCCCTTCTGGAGCATGGTTATCAACAGCAATGCCAAAACTCCACCAGGACACTGTTGGAGGCTGGGTTTCCCTTCTGCTGGATAATGAGGTTTTCCAGGCTCCTCTGACAGTTAGGAGCTTATATTGCATTTGTCATGCCAGGACTTGTGTACACTGGGGTGGCAGTTTACTAGAAAGAAGTCATGATTTACTATGGACTGAAGGACCAGCTTGATAAATCTCACCTCACTGCTGCCACCTCTTCTAATGCAAATGTTGGATATATGACTTCTTGATTGGATGACACACAAAAAAAAAGTCTTTCTAAACATGTGCACACACAATATTTCATATTCTTCCCTAAATCACTGTAGTTACCTACTTTTTGATCAACATCAGGCTTTGTTATCAAAGCTGTTGTGTTGCACAGCAACACACTGAATCTGGCCAGTGTTGCTGGGAAGAGACTGGGGCTGCCCAGGTTTGCTGCCGCTACGGCCTTTGTCCCGGTCACCCTCTTTGTCTCTCTGTTTTCTCTACAGGAGGTGCTCCCGGTGCCTGACTTCTGGTATCCAGCCTCTCACCCTATTTGTCACCTTTGGTGCTGATATAGCACAACAATGTAGAAACCTGGGTCAGTGGTTGCGAGTCTGGTTTGAGTGTTTATAATCTTATCCTATCACCTCTCTTTAAATGGGAATTCCTTATGCTAAAGTTTCAGACTGATGACTTGAGGAGATGACCTGAAATCTGAGTGAGAATCTGTTGAGTCATTTCTGAGTGCTGTGAGCATAAATATATTTCTCAATTCTGAAAGCGTAATGCTTATCAGCTGTACAATAATGTGCAATGAGCCTCAGTTTGTGGGATCAAACTTCCAACAACCACAGCCCTCAGCAATAAATGGAGCAAGATTGTTGCTAAGCTGGAAAATAAATGCTTTTGAAGCATTTCCTCCCAGGACAAGACCTAGCCTTTTCTTCCAACTGCTAACACCTTTCTTCCTGCTCAGAGCAAGCTCATAAACTTCCTTAGATATGGAAACTTTCCTGTTGTCCACTGTCAAAAGCTTTCAGCCCTTCTTCTTTGTCTCTTTTTAATCTTCCCCAGTGTGCCATGGTGTCTTCATCTGCCTTTAGCTGGGCTTACCTTTTCTTGCACTTCCCTCTTCTAATGCTGCCCACATGGTTCCCGTTTACTGGAGGTAGGAGACAGTGTGTATATCCCTTATGTGATCAGAGGGGATGGGATTCTCAGGTGGAATTATTTAATTAGAGACTGCTAAATAGTTTTGGGGGAATTTATTTTAATAAGTTGATTTTAATATTTTCCATGTGTTTATTTTTCAGTGGAAATTATGCCATATCCAGAAAGATAACCATTTACTTAACCAGTGAGACGCATTCAGTGAAACCCTGAGAAATTGTGCTTCTTTAGATCAGCCTTTATCCCCAAGAATTGCCTCGGAAGGCTGTCTTCTCTGTCTGGGGGCAGAATCCCTTTCAGAGGCTTAACAGTAGTTATTTTATTTTTTTTTTATCTGATTAAGTTTAAAAATCTGACAAGTACATTTCAAAAATCTCAGATCCCTCTCCCAGAAGGCAAGCCAATGACACCATTAGCTTAATCCAGCACCTCATATACTCAATTTCAATACAACTCTTTAGCTCCAGAATATGAAGTATTTTCAGTCGAAGGATTTGTGTTCCAGGAGGAAGGGCAGTGCTGTAGGTCACTCGGCATCTAGGTACACAGATGTATTAAAAATAGAGGTAACATCTGACACCTAAATCTGTGCATTGATTGGAGTAGCTCATGGCAGAGCCTTTTGCTGCATGTTTAGCTGTGTTCTCATCTGCATCTTCTGCCTACATGGCTCCCTGCATTTTAAACATCCATCTCTAGGCATGATACAATTAATGGATGATATTTGGAGCTACTGTCTTGGCAGGCTGTGTGAGCACCCCTACTCTATTTCCACAGCGACCACGGATGTGTTAACTAATGTGGAGGAGTTGTGCTGGCAGCAGTGGCTGCAGAGTAACTGTTGTGAAATTTAACATCCATCCCATCCAAGTCTGTATATCTGCAGTGTTGATCTCTAGGGCTGGGATGGCTTTGCATTGTTCTCCAGGAAGATAGAGGTGTAGAGCTCCTGTAGAGTTCACCTGAGCCACTTTGGGTGCTTACTTCACAAGGAGTGATGCCTGTACTTCCCTACTCACCTTAAAAGGATAAAGAAAAGTAGTCCCAAGGGTGGTATCTCCATTGCAGTAAAGATGGAGGAGTCTGAAATGCTGGCAAGCACTGGGGGGAGGCTGAGGGTATCTGGGATGCATCTGTATCCAGGGGAGTAAAGCAGTATACCAGAAGTAAAACCATTTCATCAGAGTGCTGATAATGGCAAAATGATGGGTGAAAATGCAGAAAAAAGTATTTATTGAATACATATTAGTCTTCTGTATTTGACAAAACAGTCTGACATAGATTTTTGTAGTGATAACTGAGCACTTCTGGTTTAGGTTTCCCAAGTGATCTTTCATCTGTTTCTTCCCTCTTCACGTATGCTTCTGTTTCACACTTAATGTAATTAACAGCCATGTCACAGTTAATTGTTTCTAGGAAAACTAAAGCAAAGAGCTGTGACTGTGTCAATATGTTCTTTGCTCTTTTGCATTGAGTTACAGATTGATATTTTCCTCTTTCCTCCTCTTATTTGTATTTACAGGGTATTTTCTAGCTGTTCTTTCTGCTGCTCTCTCCCCTGGACCCACAGCACAGCTGTTGCCTCTCTGTCTCACTGTTTGGGAAATGCTGCCTTAAACTCCCTTCCCAAGAGATCCTCTTGACCTGTGCCCTGAATTTTTTCAATTTTGTGTTTTTTGAAATACATTATCTTTAATCCATTGTTCTCATTCCTTCGCTGTCTTAGATTGCTGAACTTCATGGTTTTGTAACCACTTGCACTCAAATTTACTTCCAGTTTTGGACTATTAATCAACTTTCTGTATCAATAATATCCAATTAATAAACATCCCTTCCCACGTTACTTTCCCTTCTCCTGAGCAACTTTTCCCCATGCATTCCAGCAGCTTGGTGTGACTGGGATCTTCCCCCACTCTGTCTTTAGTAGATGCAGGGATTAAAATTACCTGTTCCTACTAACTCCAATTGGCTGCTTCAGTCAGATGCTCCAATAGGCGTTGTTTGTGTCCTTCTTCTGATTAATGGAGCTCTGTGGGACATCTCCTGTGTTCCTTGTCTCTTTCTCTGTCCCTGGGGACATCCACAGAGTCTGTTTCTCACATCTTCTTGAACCCCAATGTATTCTCCATAGAAAAAAAGACCCCTTCTTATTTCCTCCGTTTCCTAAACAAGTTATATTTTCTCCTGTCAGGATTCCCCTCCAGTGATGTCTTTCCATGAAGCATGTGTGAGGCTAAATGCTGTTGGTGTATATGAGGGCCTTAAGCGGTTTTGTTTATTTTCCTGGCATTTATGTGCAGGCATGTAGTATGATCAGAAGGCTACTCTGTTATTCTCAAGCAGGGTTTTTCTCTGAGCCTACTATGGTTTCCCTTTCCCTTAGCCATATCCCAAGCCTTCAGTTGGCATTGGGGCATTCACTACCTTTTGTGAGTGGTTCCCTTCAGACCCAGTTTCCAGACCTCTCTCTAGGTTGGAGAGTTACCATCCAACCATCATTACCCAGACACTATTTTTTTTTCATCATCCTCTCTCTGCAGAAGACCATCTCACTCAGGCAACAGTGCCAGGCTGTCAGAAGCAGACACTGAAGCACAGCTGTGTGGCTGGTGAGAAGGAGCAAGAGTCTGAGCAGACCTCTCCTCCCTCAGCACATCATTATTGTTTTGTGAGATCCTAAGCATTGTGCACAGCAGCATTTTGTTGACATAGCTTGGTAAGACTTGTAGGACAGCAGAGCTGTGGAATTGGTTGGAAGTTCGGAAGAATTTGCATTACCATGAAGGTACTGAAGTCCTCCAACAAATGCTGCGTAATGAAAGTGTATTTAGAGGCTTGTTCTTAACCTTGAGCCATCCAGAAGAAGAAATAAAAACCGAGCAGGCAGAGGTATAGCAAAATCCAGTCCCTTGAAGGCCAAAACAGTTTGGAGTAGAAGCCAGGTGCCTGTTTTGACCATGGATATTAAGTAACCACAAAATTTTACAGAGGGATAGGCTGATTTCCAAACTTGCAGCAAATTTTAAGATGTCAGTGCCTACATTTACAAAAGATCTGATCTGTCCTGCTGAGGGTCTGGGTTTGACTCCTGCACTCCTTGTGTGTATCCAGGTTCTGTGGTGTGGGACATCAGGCTAATGATGCTGGCCTTTTCCAGCCATTATTCTGTGCCTCTGAAATCAGGTTCAGACTCCACCCCATGTGCTTTGGTACAAGATTCCCCCAAAGATTAGCCAGGGAGAGCTCCTGCCAAACCGGGTCCCTCCAGCTGAGCTGTATCTGAGAGCCCAGAGGAGCAGAAAGATTCGGGGCTAGTTCCTTCAAATATTTTACAGATTAAGACTAGGGTCTGGGATCTGTGGGAAGTCAGTGGAGTTCACAGACCCCAGTGGGTTGTAGTCCTTGCTGCAGTGCTAGCAGTCTGTGCCAATAATTACCGTCTCCCTCATCTGCCTAGCTTGGTCATTCGCTATCATGTTCAAATGCAATGACACTCAGCAGTGTAGACAAGCCCTCTGACATTATTTGAGTGTAGCTCATCTCCTTTAGCCTTGAAAATGCCTCTTTCTTGGCAATGCTTTGTGTTTATTATAATCCTGTCCGTAATGTGCAAAAGTACATTTCTGTTTTAACTTCCTCCTTTATGTACTAAAGAGTGTGGTTTTAATTAAGGATTTCAGATTGAAACATTTCCGGTTTTATGTGTTGTTTTTTTGTTGGGTTTCTTTTTTTTTTTTTCTTTTTTTTTTTAAGGACAGTTTTCAGTTAAAGTATTTTAGAGTTTTGAAAAATACCAGATGCCCAGCTCACAAAGTGTGCAAAGAGCCCTAGTCACTCCCTTTTCCTCCCAGGGAAATCAGCCGCTCTGCTGAGCGGGAACAGCCAGGGCTGGCCGATGGCAAGAATGGGGTCAGCAGGCAGGAGAGGATGGGCCAGGACTGGGATCAGCAGTTTTCGGTGGTGCGCCATGACTGCAGCTCTGTGCACGACAGAAAATGTTGACTTGGACATATAAAATGAAGCACCTGATTTTTGTGCATTCTGGGTTTACCCTCCAAGTAGCTGGGGATTGTAAGAGTAGACAGGCAGATCCTCGCATAGCAGCAGAGCATCCCCCTTGCATCGCCTGCCAGCGAGGGGATCAGGCGTGCCCTGGCCTCCCCGGCCACCGGCTACAGCCCCACCCATGGGGAAGTGGGGCCAACCCAAGCAACTTGTAAAATAAAATGTTTATTTTGCTGCACATCAACTGCCATTTAAAGGAAAAAATAAAAAGAAGCCAGATTTCAGCTTTCCTGGTAGAAGAGTTTAACATCCTATAAAGGCACCCCAAATTTTTTAAAACAACGGACAATGAACATTATGTTAAGACCAGGTTTCTCAAGCCAGTCCCATGATTTTGGGGAGTTTGACTCATGATTTTTGAACGTTGGGGTTTGGCAATGCTGAAGTCCTCAGTGTGAATTTGTTCCTAATGTGGTATTTCACTTCCTAGTATGACTGATCAGTGTCACTCTCCCCTGGAGCAGTGACAGATGGGAGGGCAGGAGGCAGAGAGGTCTGGTACCAGACACTGCACTTTCTGCAGTGCCAAAGATGCTGCCAGGTAGGTCCGGCTTGCATCCCCATGCAAGGCTTTTCTGAATCAAGCTGTGTGTCTGCCGTATGGCAGCAAAAACAGAGTATGGGAGCTGCTGTCTGGGCTGAAGGGTATTGGTGAGCTTACCTGGGTTAAGCACTTTACTGAGTTTAGCTGAGCATATTAAAAACATGCTTTGTACCCGTACATCTTTCATTACAGTTTAGCTATGCAACACATGCATAGGATGTTGCTCAGCCTGTGCTGCTCAGCTCACTTCTTGCAGGAAAATGCTGAAAACATCCATCCTCTTACTGCAGCATTAGCACTTCAGGTGATGTGGAGAAAAAATACTTATAAAGTAAACTTCTGCCTTCCAACTGTGGCACTTTGGAAGAATGATGTGGATACGGCTTGCCTGAGCAACAAGCGATGCACAGGGGACTGAGTCCCCATGACAGCTGCTGTCATCTGCTCTGTAGACACTACTCCACAGATGGAGGTGAGCATGAGGACAGGCATGGTTCCTGCCTCTGTGTCTTTTCACTCTGCATTGCTTCAGTGCATGGCTGTACAGCAAGTTATGGTGTTAGATTTGACACACCTGTGTGGGTTTGGGTTGTGTGGGGTTTCCCATGCCTGGTAGGTGAGACTTGGTCACAGAAGGAGATCCCACTCCATGTGGCTTCCTTGGCTGGGGAGCAGCACTGTGCAGGGTCCAACTTGCCTCTCCTCCTTGGCAGTGCATGTTTGCACCTTAAGCCTGTCTAAAACCATATAAATCACTGTTATCCCCACTCATACGTAAAGCTCTGCAGCTGCTCAAGGTACCCCTCTCTCAAAGGCCCCCATCCCAATGTGATCCACAGCTCTGTCCTCCCTGTGAGGTGGCCAGAGCGGGCATTCAGTCCTCCCATCAGCTGTCCATGTCCATCTCCAGCTGCCTGCCTATTTGGGAGCTCATAGATTGTTGAATGCTTGAAGAGCTGACCACTTCTTGCCTATATGGGAATGCTTTTAAATTCTTCCAGAAACTGCTGTTTGTTGATAAATCAGGGTGATTGCAGAGATGTGTTTTAGCTAAACTGTGTAAAAGAAGAAATGAGCTGCAGCGCAGCACTGCCAGCTGTCATTGGATTTAGAAACACACATCATAGATTTTGTTGCTTTTCAGACAGCTGCGCTTATAGCGGCTCTTATAGACATATAAAACAGTCATTCTGTCAGCAAACAGTCTGGCAGCGGAGCCGGATTGTATCTGCAGCCATGCTCCTGAGCTTGGCAGGTTTGCTAGTTCCATGTGCATAGGTAAAGCCTAGAGGAATGGAGGCTTTGTGCCACAGGCTGTAACCTGTCCCCAGTGTCATAACTTTGCACAGGGCAAAATGCTGGGCTGTGCCCACTGCCTGTGCAGGGGATAGTGCTGACAGGGCTTGTGTTCAGCACCCCTCATCATTAAGAATGGGTAGGGTAGTTGCTGCTCTGAGAGGGTGTTTGGGAGGTTTTGCCCCAAGTCTGCAGTTGTTGCTGAAGAGTCTGGCTAGCTGGAGGTCAGATAGACAAACTGCAGTGTGTTATAGCAGCACTCATGGTGATTGGGCCCTGTCCTCTGTGCTCCACCCTATTCAAACTTTAGAGGTAAAGCTGAAAGTCCCAGGGAACAGAATTAGATTTTTAAAGAATTTCCTCAAGGGATGGGAGACAGTGCTGAGTTATCAAATTTGAAGCTTTTCCCAGGATGAATACTGCTTTCAATAAAACCTCATACAAGAAGGGTTTCCTACATAACAGGCCAACTTTAAATGCCCACTCAAAGTAATATTTGAACATTTTATACACATTTTGCGTTCCTTTATACGAAGTGGAACAACTTCAAGTAAACTAGCATACCTTTGTCAGGAGGCTACTGCCTGAGTGAGCTACAAGAGGAGGACTGAGTTACTGCTGCACGTGTTGTTTCACTCCTGTCTCTTGTGTATGGGGTATCAGTGAGCAGTACCTGCAGATCAGGCTATTGCTAGCTCTTGGTGGGATGAGCTGCCTCCCACAGAGGTGCTGGGATGCCCAGTGGTGCAGGAACTGTGGAGCAGTGGGGATGCTGTTTGCCAATGTTTTCTCTGGTGCAGTTTCCATGGCTCAAGCCCAGTGGTCTGGGGTGGCCAACAGGGCACGCAAGAGCAGGTGGTGCTCACAGTCTGATTTTATTCTTCTGCTCTGCTCAAATGTGTAGCCCTCTCCCCACCCACCTCCATTTCCCTCTGAAACTTTAGAAGATGCTGGATTCATCACGATCTAAAAGGGAAAATGTCTTAAGTTATGCAGCAGAAGAAAATGGCTTTCTTAGCTGTAATGTGATCTTGGTTCCTTCCCAGGCACCAGGCTGGAACAGAGGGTTTGGAAATTGCCCCTCTGGCCATTATCTGAGCTTTACAGCATTTGGAGATTGAACCCAGATCCCACATCTCTTCTGAAGCTCCATGTCAATTTACACTTGTTCCTAGAAACCATTACTGTCCTGTGAGCTCTTTACCATGCGAGGATTGAAACCAGAGCTATTCTGCTTGTTTGAGCTTTCCCCCCCTCCATTCTTCACGATCACAGAGCTCAGGGCTCATTCTTTTTTCTTGCCATCGGAGGATTAAGCCCAGTCCTGACTGTTACCCAACCTCGATAGCATTTACACACTGAACCCAATGCCTACGGCTTTTATCTGAGCCCTTACAGCATTTGGAAGCAGGCCATGCCCCTTGTCTGGTATCAAAAGCATTATATTAATTTGGGATTCATTCCACAAAATGAGGCTGTCAGCCAGACTCCTTAGCAATTGGATATTGAACCCAGACCTCGTGGTTGTCTTCCAAGTTATATGCCAGCTGGGAACTCAGCCCACAATCCATGGCTGCTGTCCAAGCTCCTTATTGGCGAGAGATTGACACCAAGCCCCCAGACTGCTATTTTTGTATGATGGTGTTAAGGACTAAACCTAGCTCACGTGGTCGGCATAATCACCTCTGCACTGGCAGTGAAATGAAAAATCTAGTTAAAGACTTGAATGAATATGGAGGGTTGATGTTCATCTGCTTAAAGACCAGGGATGATGACAACAATTCCCTTAGAACAAGGCCCCCTCGATACTCTGGGGCGAATAGTGCCAGATACCCCATCTGTCATCCAGCTGGATATAAAATCCAGGTTCTCATTAACACACAGTGTGCAGCATTTCTTTACTGGCTGGCAGTATTAAAGCAAGTTTCTCCAACTTTCAGGTATTCTTCAGATGGGATTAGACTAGATCCCTTTTCTATAGCACCGTTAGGCTCTGCCAAAGCACTTCTTGTCACTCAAAGCAGACCTCCAGTGCTGCACTTTGCACAGCATGCCCCCAGCCTTTGCTCTCTCCTAGAGTAGTAAGGAAGCCTGGGATGCAAATGAGAGCAAGGGATGGTTCTGCACAACTCCATCCTCTTTGGGGGAAACTGGGAGCCTGACCAGGTAGAGGGAGCATTTCAGGTGAAATGTGTGTCTGAAGCAAGCAAACCTTTTCCTCCTGCCAGCAATTTTGCCTGGGAATTCTTCAGCATCTTTACACAGTGTGGGTTTACTGCATAGCAAAATACTTCAGAAGACTGAATTAAAACCAAACAGCTTCTCAGCTGGAATGGTCATCATTAGAAAGCAATTTCCAGCAACTGTGTGGGTTTCATGGTAGCCTTGAAATCTTGAAAATTCTCATTAAACAGCAACTTTGAAGGAATGGTTTAGCATGGAGTTAGAATAGGAAAATCTTCCCTTGATCCAGTGGATCAAGATGGATGTACAGTACATACAGACCATGTGGGATGTTGCTTTTCCTCTGAACTTGCAGTGATGGTGAAGGCTACTCTGTGTAAATTGTGGATGGGGTGGTTCTGGTTTCCTTGTCTGAAACCCTACCAGGACTGGGGATAGAATCTATGGGAAGATTTCAAGTCAGTTTTGCAGACCTGTCCCAGGGGTCTGGAGTCATTCTGATTGCCTGTCACATATCTTCTGATTCATACTTATTTGCTAAGAAAACACTAAGTCCTTGTCGCACACATGTGGTTTTATGAGGATTTTCAACCTAAGAGAGACAGTGCAAAGGGCCTTCAGCTGACTATGGTGGCAACTTGTTTGTAAATAAATTTTCAATGTACCCAGTTGTTCTTCTATGAGGGGGAATACCTTTCTTTCTCCATTCATTGCTCTTGCCAGCCATCTTACTCATCTCTTGTCTGAACACTGTGTACTGTCCTTTCTGTCCCCTCCCTGTAAAGCTCTCTTTGGACTTCTTTTTGTTCTTTGCTAGGTCTTTCCCAGATCCTTCCTGCCACTAGCTCCTGCAGGGTGCTTGATGAGCAGGGGATGCTGCTGCCTATGGTGCTGGTGTCAGGAGTTGTTTGCAGGGACGCTTCAGGCATTGTTTAAAATATATGAGGAATGCAAAGTCAAGCAATACCCACATTCAGATGAAATTGTTATTTCTAGTATGGCATTTATTTGCTTTATCAACAGAAGGGTTTGTCTGTTCTGTAGTTGCTTGGTCTCTCAGCTAACATTGGGATGTGGGGAGTGTGTGGTGAGTGCTGTCCACTCTGTGCTCAGCTCTTGCCCCATCCTCCTCAGCACTGGCACACCCTGTACATGTAAGAGAAGGATGTGGTGATCAGTGGAGATAGAGGGAGAACAGGCTCTTCTTTCCTGTTCTCCTGGTTGATTTCCCAGACTTATGAAAGCCTCCGGCATGCTGTGCCATGCCCCACCACCCTGCAGCCCACTGGCTGATCTCAGCCTCCATCTCAGCATGCACATGAATTTCCACTCTTTGTGCTAAACCCTGCCAAAGCAAAATTCCTGAAGCAGAATAAAAAAATGTGGAAGACTTTCAAACCCAGAGATTATTGAACTGTCCATCTTAACCAAATGGCAGTCAATACATTGTTCTTTATAAAGTCTCTAGTATAACATTTAACTCAGTAACTATAACTGGAAAGTCTTTCCAATTATTTTAAACTGCCAGAGACATTTTAATATGCCTCAGATTTTGTGTTGGTGTGCCACAAAGTTAAGTGCCATCCATCTTTCAGAGAACTTTAAAGTTTATCCTCCTATAAAAGAGAGGAAAAAGGGAAAAGAATCCCAAAGGACATACTTGTGCCCTGAACCCTACCACCATTTGTGGCCTCACAAACACCTTCTGCATTTTGAAATCGTTTCTCTCCCTCTGTTCAGAGTGAGAGATCCATGCAAACAGACAAAACTTTTAACTCCTGTGCAGAGCTTCAGCTGAGGAAAGGACTGCGAGCAGATCTTCACTGGCAGCTGCCTAGCCATGCATCCTTGAGCAGTACTCTCCAGAGGCACTCAAGCCTCTGGAACCGAGGATGTAGAAGGTTGAGAAAGGTCAATTTTTTTCATGTGCCAGGGTCCTCTGTCTCTGACTGCTGTTAGTCCCACCTCCCCGTAAGACAGGGGCCCATCCCTGTTGAATCTTGCCATCAGACACTGCTGCTGGATATGAGGGAACAGAGCGCAGAACTTTGCTGCCTTCATTAGCCTTGCTCCAAGTGCAGGAGCAGTAGTAAGTGACAGAAGCTGACTCTCAGCATCCTTGCACTTTTAAAAAAACTTTTTTTTTTACTTTATTCCTTCTCGCTGGGCTCACTGGCATGTGAGTGCTGAGCATGTGCATCTTTGCACCAGGCAGAGGGAGAGAAGGGGCAGGGAGAGCATCTTATAAATCCAGTTCTGTGCCATTAAGATTCATTCTGGTATGACCATGGCTTTTTCTATTGAAATGCTTTGTGAAAGCCTTGCCTAATGATCTGTTAGCTGGGGAAAGGTTAAATTCCTGCAAGATTTTCTGTGTTTGCAAAAAAAACAGTGCAATTATCCAGAATTTGAAGTGAGTTTTAGCCAGCTGTTAATAATACTGCACTTCTTCGTCTTCTCATTACTCAGAAGTAATGTGGCCATCCCTAGTTATGGCAGTAAAATATTTATAGCATTCTTTTTTGGCTGTGTTTCTACTTATGGAGGGCTGGACATCACTTGAGATCTTCTAAATATGCTTCTTTTTGTGCTTTGGCCACCCATGACAGTACTCATCTAAATGCAGCCATCTGCAACAGAGATGTCCAGTTTAAGGTGGTCATCTCAGGAGTGGTCAGACATGCCCTTTAACCACCAGTGGTTTGGTGAACTCCTCATCAATGCTCTGGTACAGTTTTAATGGAGAGACTGGTGCTTCCAAGTTCACACTATCCCAAAACAGCTGTCAAAGATGAAGGATATAAGTGGACTTGATACCTGATACTCTTGATACCAGGAGTGTCTGTATTAACAATCTGGCCTGATGCAGAGAGAGGTTTATTAGTAGTTTTCTGCTCTTTGTGGCCTCATTGCTGTCTGCAGGTCTGTTTGTATGCCGGGAGACTGCTGGAAATGTTCAGGAACCACTGCCAGACATCTGTGTGTTTCTCCTAACTCTTTCTCCTGATCACTGAGGTTGCCAGCTTGGAAACTCATGGCAGAACATGAAATACATGTGGCATCTATGTGTCCAGGTGCATGGAAACAAACTAAGTGTCATGGGGAAAATATAATTTCACAGTGGCAGGCCCCTCTCTCCACTTCCAGGTGGAGGCCTCATCCCTGGAGACATTCAAGGTCAGGCTTGATGAGGCGCTGAGCAACCTGATCTAGTTGAGGTTGTCCCCGCTCACTGCAGGGCGGTTGGACTAGATGATCTTTGGAGGTCCCTGCCAGCCTGGGGTACTCTAGGATTCTATAAACAGACATCTTGTTTCCTCTGGTGGATACATGGAAAATCAATTCCTAGTCCTCTGCAGAGGCTCCTAAACATGAACCAAATCCCCTCCTGTAGTATTTAAGAACTACAACTGTTTCGCACTAGTGAAAAAGATTACTTTCTAATAGGGGAACTGCAGGTAATACCTTTTTGCTTTCTTCATGTTGTCATTTAGGTGATTTTCTTATACTTTTTATAGGAGTCTCAAGTGCAGCTTTTTGACTGGAGGTCTGAAGTAAATGAGTATTAAGTAAGGTAAATGAGTATTAAGTAAGTGTATCTGTCTCTAATTCACTGAATGTCCAGAAAAAAACCAGCTAATGTGCCTGAACCAATGGGATGAATACATTAGATTAATCTAATTCAGCTACTTTTCACTCGACCAGTAGTGGCTATGAAAAGGCTGTGAAAGAGATCAGGAATTTCTTTCTCACATTTTTCCTTTCTTCTCCTTTACATGACTTTGCCGTATTCCATTAAATATTAGCTATTCAGCTTATTTCCTTGACCCTCCACAAAACATTACTTTTAAAATAAGTAGATTCTTCTCAGACCTCAGAGCTAGCTCCATATTCACTAAGGCTTTCTTTCAGTGACCAAGAAAGGTAACAGAATGAATGTACAGCAGACATACAGGCTGTGAGCTGCCTATCCTGACTGGAGTGAGCAGCTCCTGGCTGTCACCATCTCACTTGCACCTTGGTCAGGCAGTGCAGGTAGGGAGAGTCTCGGAGCATCATCCTTGGGCTTCCCTGAGCATGTGGTCACCTCCTCTCCATCCCCTTTGGCTCCCTTGGCCAAGGTGGTGCATGCTGTCACCTTAGTGCTATGGCAAGTCTGCTGTATGTATCCTCTGCTTCTTTATGCCTCCCCCCCCCCCCTTACTGAAAATTGCATAAAGAGACCCAGAGAAGGCTGCCTAGACCCTTCAGTTTAACAGCAAATTACTGGTAGCTGCTCTCGGCATGCATATCTCACTGCAGTTCAGCCTGGATCAGGGTTACATCACATGCTGGAGAGAACATCGTGTGCAATCATGTCAAAAGCCTTAAAAACCATCAAGGTATAAGACCTAAATGGCTGTTTTGCTGCCTACAAACCCTGCTCTTCTGTCAGTAGATTGCTTTGGTGTGATTTGTTCTTGACACATTCCTGTGGCTGTTGATCATCTCCTTATATTTTGTAAGTGCTGACAAGCAGCTTGGTTATTTGTCCAAGTATTTTTCTGGGACCTGAAGCTGGTCTGCCTACTCTGTAATTCCCCAGTGCCTCCTTCCCCTCTTCTGAAAGCAAAGCCCTCAGTCTGCCCTCCCCAGCCCCCTAGAACCTCCCCATCCCTGGTGGCTCCTCTCAGTTAAGTGGTTGCATCTCTGAGGCCATTTCAGGAAGCTTGCTGAGTGTCCTGGGATGCAGTTCAAGAGGCAGGGATGATTGAAAACACCACAGTTATCTAATTACTCTCTAACCATATCTCCTCTCGCTGTTGCGTGAGTTTGTATCCTGCTAACACCAGCATTAGCTTCATCAGGCATTTGATTGGTTTTAAGTTTTTAGGGAAGACTGAAGGAAAATAAAGTCATTAAGCATTTTGGCTCTCCTGTGTTAATGTCACTCCTTCCTGAAGTGTGGGTCAGCTCTTTCTTTGGTCTCTCTTCCTGCTGCTGGCTGGTGCACCACTGCTTATCAAGACCTCTGGGGAGCTTTGGAGACAGTAGGTAGGACACAAATCTGGCAAAGACCCCAGCACCCCGGAGGGCCACCACAGCAGCAGGACTTGGCCAGGCTGTCACTAGGCAGGGAGCCATCCTCTCTCCCCAAGCTCAAGGGGTGGCACGAAGATCCCCTCTTTGAGTGCAGAGCAGAGGTTAGCTGGGTGCACAGTGCACACCTTGAAGGGTTAATTATTGCTGGGGCTTGGTTACTGCACTGAGGGCTCTGGAAGCAGAGAGTAGGTTGCAGTGGCATATGCAGGAGAGGTGGCTGTGAGCTGGCAGCCCTGGGGTGCTGATTTCCTCTGCTCCGTGGGTGCTGGCAGAGATCTGCTGTGAAAGAGATGCCAAGCAGGATAAGCACAGGAAAGGCTGAACTTTCCTCGCTAAGAGCAGATGAAAAGAGATGTTATAAAGTCACTTGTCTCTGGTAACATGGCCCTTAGCTCTGACACAGTGGTGGAAGGCATCCAAGTTTCATGCTGGAAGAAGATGAGCCCACACCTGGAATCCTATCCTGGTTTCAAAGGTCAGGTGCATTTCTGCATTTATAGATGTCACAGGGATGGCATTTGACCGTGGTTCATCCTACACGGAAAGCAAGGTCTGATGGACAGCAGGATCATTTGAACCTCCCTGGAACTAGCTTTCATTACAAACTGGTTTTGTTTTTTCCCAGCCAGGTCTCTAGACAAACTGTATAACTTTGCTGACTGCTCTGGCCTTCACCTGATCTTTGCACTGAATGCTTTGCGTCGAAATCCCAACAACTCCTGGAACAGCTCCAATGCCCTCAGCCTGCTGAAGTACAGTGCAAGCAAGAAGTACAATATCTCCTGGGAGCTGGGCAATGGTGAGTGTGGGAACAAAAGAGCCATGGGAATAGAGCTCTCTGCAGTGGAAAGGTATTCCCTTTTGGAAGAGGGTATTTGCAGATCCTAGGATGCTCTGCCAGTGTAGTTTCAGAGGGGTATAAAGGCCCCTTCTATAAGGTGGCACCATCTCTAAGATGGAACTAGCCTCTTTGCTGTATGTTTCCATCAGCTGGTGTTAAGCCCATGAAATGTTTCTGCCCTGGCTTCTGGGCACAGTTGGTCCTGGGGTGGTCAGACCAGTAGCTGTATGGACTTGTATGGTGGCTGCAGTGCCAGGGGAAATGAGGGACCCTATGGGGACAGGGGCATAGAGGTGCAGGTATGGGCCTCCACCCAGCACACAGTGAAAGGAGTGCGGGAAAAGATGCTGGCACAGAAGAGCAAGCAGTGGCCCTCATCCATTCCTCAGAGGCTCCTTCTGCTGCTCTGCAGAGTTGCCTGCTTGCTCTGTGGAGCTCAAGCTGTGTGACAGCATGAGCTGTGTCTCTCTCCGGAAGCACTGATGAAGGAGTGGAGCTGGCAAGCCTTGCTTGTCTATTTTTATTTTCCCAGAGCCCAATAACTATCGGACCCTGATCGGCCGCTCCGTGAATGGCAGCCAGCTGGGGAAGGACTACATCCAGCTGAGAAGCCTGCTGCAGCTTATCCGCACTTATTCTAGAGCAAACCTCTATGGGCCAAACATTGGGAGGCCTAGAAAAAACGTCATTGCCCTTCTGGAAGGGTAAGTGATGTTACTTTGATCAAGAAGAGATCAGAAACCTTTCCTGAGATTGATGTCCTTTTGCAGCAGTAGACTTGTTCTTTGGCTTCCCAGTGTCTAACAGCTGCCAGGACACCATGGTTCTGCATGACTTAGCCACCACAGTACCAGAGGCTTGGGGACATGGTTGTCTGTGTTACTAAACTTCTGCAGAGGTCCCTGATGGCATTTTGGGATGGGTTGATTAACAGCATTTCCCAATTATAGGCAGACTTAGGTGTCCACCTTGTTGGGATGTGAAGATAACACAGTGGCATGGATGCCACTTCTGCATGCCTGTGGGCTGCAGGGCCAGGAGGTGGGTCCGTGCACCACTTACCAGTGTAGATGTTGCCTCAGTTCTCCTGGACAAATGGCTTTGCTCCTCCTATTAGGTGACAACTTCTCCATGTGCTTTTCTCTGTGCAGAGGAAGAACCTGTAGCAACTTTATTCACTGGCCAAGCCTTCTTCTCCCTCCTAGGAGAATTGGCATGTCTCTAGTTTGGGGAGGTGAGAGATGGAGAAGGAATGGTGATAGTGAGGGATGCAGACACCTGGAGGTGATGCTGGACAGCTACAGGAACCAGGGAGGTGTGGGAGCCTGCTGGAAGCAGGAATTGGGACTGTGAGGCTTCAAGACCATGCAGCAGAGGGGAAATTCCCTGCAGGACTGTAAACAGAAACTCCAGTGTAGAAGGCTGGGCAGGGGGAGGTGTGGAAGCGACTCTGCAGGGAGCAAATCTGGGTCTAGCATTCATTAACATCTGCATGAATGATCTGGCAGAAACAATAAACAGCACACTGATGCAGTCCCCAGCGAGGCGGGGAGGGAACCAGGGCCAGATTCTCAGCTCTGCCGCAGCAGCGCAAAGAGACCATAAAGCTGGTTGAACCAGCTGTGACGCCAGCACCCCTCCCGCTGACGAAAGCTGGGGAGCAGCCCCTGCACCCACATCATGGCTGCCACCAAGGCTGTGTGAACTCATCACTTACCAGAGCCCCTGCCTTTGGTAAGGTGCAGTGAGAGTGGCGGGAGGGGAGTTCCACAGTGTTGTAGTAGCCTTGATCCGCAGGAAACCTATTAGTGCCAGGAGGAGCGGTCTGAATAAGGAAGACAGCAGGGATGAGAGACAAGAAGCCCTTAGAGAAAGGGAAGCCTTGCTGCTGCATTTGCCCTTTGTGCACCGCATTTGGGTCCCAGGGAGAAGGGGTTGGAAGAGCCAAATTGCATGGCCAGTGTGGTCTGGCAACGCCAGGAGTGAGGCTGTAGCATACAATCTGATGGAGAGGATGGCAGAAACCATCTCAAATGAAAGGGAAGGTGGGTAAGAGCTAGGGTTTGGACAGCCCCCGTGACAGGATGGTGGGAGCATTCCAGACCCCCACCCTGGTCTGGAAGAGCTGTAACAAGCATTCCTGCTTTTTAAGCTATACACTGCTTCTCTGCTGCCATCTCTGCCTGCCAGGGTGATGCTAGTCCACAGGCACTCAAAGTGATTTCTCTCTCTGATAGAAAAACTCACGTCCTGTACTCCAAACTCTGGTGTCTGCAGCTCATGGCAAGCGGCACGTGCCTGCATGGCCTTGCAGCCCATGGGGTCCTGTGAGAAAAAAGCTGCTTTTCTTTCCACATAAAGACCCCATTATTACGAGGCAGGGTCTGAAGAGGAGGGAACAAGCCTGATTACATAAAGGGCTAAACGCTCATTTGCAGCATTTGGAAATGGAATTGCAAAAGGACAAACAAATAAACCCCAGTGCCTAAACTGCTTGACAGTGAGAGCTTTATTCCCAGCAGCTCCCTGAGGTCTCTTCAGTACTCTTGGTTAGTGCTACTGAGAGCTCTGCCTTCTGCAGAAGCATCACAGAACTGGTCAACAGGATGTGGCTCAGCCTCTGCCTGGGGCTGTCATGGCCAGGATATGCCTCTTGGGATCCTAAATAAGCCCCACATAGCAAGCAGGAGAGAGGAGAAGGAATTTAGAAAGGTGCTCTCAATGGCAAGCCTGCTGTCTGCCTTGCTAGGCCACCATGAGTGGTCTCTGTGGTGCTCACAGTCCTGTGAAGGCTCCAGAGAGAATAAAGTGCATGCAGTTAATAGTCCTGATGATAAGATATTTATTTTATTTTAAAAACCATGATGAACAGCAGAAATCAGTCAGATAGGAACAGATATGCCAAGTAGAAGATTGACTCAGGTGTTAAATCAGGCTGGAGGGGAGAGATGAGACAATGCAGAGCAGAAGATGGTATGGGGTGATTAGTCTGTCAGACAAGTAGTGCCCTGTTACACAAAGTGAGGAAGTTGGTTTTGGTGGAGGGGAAATAATGGAAATAAGCTGAATCATTGTAGTCTGTTGTTTAACTGTGAACTCAAGCAACTTATTCTTTATGTTTCAAACCTTGTCCTGCAATAATGGCAGTATTCACATGAATGGGGCATTGCTTTCTGCTGTGCTTCAGACTCCATCTGTCTCACTGGTGGCAGATGGAGACCTCCAGGGCCATTCTGACCCAATCCTAGGGCCTATCCTCCAGGTCTGGGTGGGACCAGACCCCTCCTGGGTTGCCACCTCTCTGGGGTCTGCTATACATGCTAGATGGTGAGTGCAGATCAGGCACCTGAAGGTTTGCAGCATGTAGGGGGGTGTGCAGGCTTGTCCCACTGCAAAGGCTGTCCTTAAGCAGGTGACACAGAGCTGTGCTAGGTGAAAGCTATGTACTTTCTGATGATGGAGGTAGGATAGATACAGTTAGGGGAGAAGAGCCTTGCCTGAAATGCAGCAACACAAGCTTTGTACAAACTTCACTGCTGAGTTACTGCTCCTGAGCTCTTACACCACCCTGCATGGTGCAACAGCTTGGAGCAGCGGCAGTGTGTATGTATCAGTGTCACTCTGGGCTGGCAAGTCCTGGAAACTGGACCAGGACTGCTACCACTGATGTAAGGACAGGCTCTGCAGTGATGGAGCATCACTTCAATGGCTGAGGCCTGCTGTGTGGGAGGCTGGAAATGGTGTCTTGTGAATGCACAGGTGCAAGAGGGAATTTCTCCAGACACAACCAACAGTTGAGTTTGATGAGGTGTTAATTAGACCATTCATGCAGCCTGAGCTGTTGGAGAGCAGACCACGTTAGCTACCTACTGCATCTGCGGGTACAGGAATCCCAGAACTGCAGGTACAAGAATCCCAGAACTGCTCAGAATTTACCTTTAAAAAAAAAAAAAAAAAAAAGTGGGATTCTAAGGAATTAACATAGATTTTAACAACAGATCAGGAATCGGACACAAAGATTAATGCACGACTGAATCACACATTCACACATTCAGTACTGGAAGAGAAGAAACATGAGGGAAAGCTAGTAGGAAGAAGAAATAGTAACATGTTAAAGCTCAGAACATTTGGTACAAAACTTAGGCTGGCATGTCTGGGCAGATTTGGCTAGGAGCAATCGTGACCTGTTGTTCCTCAGCTGATGTAGCCTAGTTTTTGCCATAAGACACTCACAAGCGTTGGGATGTTATCTGCACCGTGGTGGGAGCTACAGTGCCAGGAGGATAAGGGCTGGCAGGCACTTATGTCCATGCTAGGCTGGCTGTTGTTGATGCTCTGTGGCCACTTTGGGTCTTGAGCCTGCTGAAGTCACCAGAGAAGTGAAAGTCTGTCTTGTCTGGAGCTACATCCTTTCCCTACCTCTGCATCCCCCAGCTCTCAGACCTGCTGCCTCCTTGGCCCTTTCTTGTTACTGCTGTCTCCATTGCACATCCACCCTCTGGTCACAGAGCCACAACACCTCTGGCCAGGTGGCAGCAGCAAGAGAGGAAGCTCCCATGTGCCAGTCCTCCTCTCAAAAAGCACATCCTTCATGATTTTTTTGCCTCCTACTCCTGGTTTGTAGTATCCATGGAGAGTTAGTCACATATCTGGGTCACTTTGGCTCATTTTAGTGATGATGTCATTCCACAGTGCTCTGAAAGGAGCCCATAAAGGTGAGGAAGAACATTGGTCCGTAGTGATGAAGCCCTTCCTTCCTGCCAGCTGTGAATGTGGCAGGATTGGAACAGGGCATGGAGATGATATCTTGATTATCTGCGGGCAGTCAAGGTAAGTGTCAGTTTAAAATCTATCCCAGTCCTCATCCCTGCTCCCTGCATCCAAAAATCAACCCTAAGCACAGGCTCCGGTGTTGGTGCTTCTGTATCGGAGATAGATGTTAGCTTATAGCTCATGAAATGGCACAAACTGTACACTTGAGAAACAGCACAGCCAGAGACCAAAGCAAAATAAAGGTGTTAAAACTGTGGGAGTCTTTGGTAGGATTTTTATGACAATTGCTCATGCCTTGTGTCCATGCTGTCATGAGGGTGAAGAGGGCTGTCTGTCTGAGATGGTCAGCACACATCAGTTGGTCCAGCTATTGCTTTTTATCCATGACTTGTTCTGGAGTTGTAGCCAAAGGCAATGTATAGACAGAGCTTATTATTTAAATTCAAGTAGGGAAGAGAAACAAGGAGAGCCTAGAGTAGGTGGAAAGGGAAAGACTCTAGGTGGGTTTCAGGAAAAAATGTGGGTATTTGTCCTGTCCTCTTGCTGCCAAGGTTTTCTGCCCTGTTCAACACAGGGACTTGTAAGCACTGCATTTTTTAGAAGCTCTGTTTTGGCTGTTTGATTTTTATTAAAAAGCACCTCCTTGCTGTATTGGTCTAAGGCTCCTTAGTGATGCTGCAGAGGTGCTCCTGTCTCAGAAAGCAAATAGAAGCTTTACCTTTATGCAAGCATAGACTGTACCAGGACACTGAATAGGTCCAGAGCAAGAACCTTGTGGAAGAAAAAAAAATACAATTCACAAGACAAGCAACATTAAACTAATGACACAAAGGGAGGAGGAGGTCACTGCAGCATGATCTCAGGCTCTGGTAGCATTGAACTTATGAGTGAATCTATTCATAAATACATTGAAATGAGGTGTGAAGGATGTGATGAGGTGTTTTGTCGTTGGTTATGTAGCAGGGTCAAGGATCAGATATACAAGCAAATGATTTAACTATTGCTCTTTCAGAAGGAAAAGGTTAAGATAGTTGTTGCTGAAACTTGATCTGGATGGCTGCAATGCCAAAATCACAGTCACCTGTATAGAAAGAACAAAATGGGTAAGAAAAGACACAGATGAGATTATGCTGCTATGTAAGTGCGCAGTGTACCTTCATCCTCATTGCTATCTACAATCTTAGTCATTTCATCTCAGAAAAAATGTAATAGAACCAGGAGGGTTACAGGGAGAGCAAATGAGGATGTGCAGAGGTATGTGATGTTTTCATGTGAGAAGAGAATAAATAGTCTATTCCTCTTCAGCTCAGAAGACAGGTGACTCAGAGGGAATGGTACTGAGGCCCATGAGCCTGTGAATGGGAAGCTTTTTTCACCGAGCAGAAAGTAGTGAAAGGAGGAAGCTTCTTCACATGATATGTGATGCACAGTCATTGTTACAAGGGATTGTAGAGGCCAGAGGTGTGTGTTCAGAAAGGGACTGGACAAATCCATGGTGGGAAAAAGCATCGGTGTTAATGCAACAACGTGGTCCAAATGCAACCTCCAGAATCCCTGGAGTGCAGATTACCCCAGGGCTGGGTGTTGAAGTCTGGGACATAAAGCCCTCTTTGCTGGAAGGCTTGTGCACCCCACAGGGCAAGTTGGTTGAAGAAAGGTGATGCTGAGCGGAGAGACAATGCAATATAGCAGCATATTTATATGTAGTTCCCTCTGGGCTCTGCTCCCCGGAGTGAAATCTCAGAAATCTGGCACTGCAGATTAAAGTCTTTGTAGCAGGTGACATGAATTGGGTCTAGTACCCATCTTTTCTGCTGTAGGTATTTGATTGTGCTATTGGAACCTGAAGAAGTTAGTAAATGAAGCCTGTGCCTTAGTCCCCCTCACCAAACAATTCAGACACAAGATAAAAGCTATTTCTACCCATCACTGTTGGCTCAAAGGGCAGAGATCTTCCACCCAGCTCTAGAGATCCACCACAGGCAGGCCAGCATTGCTTCTTTTTGGGGCTGGAGGGGCAGGGGGTGTATGTCAGTTTAATTGGCTAGTACTCCAGGGAGTAGCAGATGAAACAACCTGTATTTGTGAAGTCCAGCACCTAGGAGTCAGGCAGTGATGCTAAACCACCTGGGAGCTTGTGTCATGGTAACTTGTCATTTTGTGCAGCTGCATGCTTTGTTACCAGATCACTACTTTATTATTTAAAGAATAACAATCTTCAATTACCTACATGGGAAAGAGATTTCCCATTTGGCTCTTTAATGTATCAGGAATAAGCCTAGGAAGTTCCAGTGGCTGAAAGGTGAAGCCAGACACATTCAGATGAGAAATAACATACTTGGAGTCTAGTTAACCGTGGGAGCAATTTGCTTAAGTTTGCAGTAGGTGCTCCATGACTGGCAAATATTGAATCAGGACAGGATTTCAGAGACATGCCTGCACTCAAGTGAAAGTTGCAGTCCTGGGGGATGTGGCTGTGGGAGAGGCTCTAGGGGGAGGTCAGGTTTCAGCCCTGGTTTCACAATATAGATTATTTGTGTTGGTACCATCTTGTGGTGTTGCAGCCCTCCTGCCTCACTCTCCCACAGCTCGTTCCTGGCCTGTGATGTGCTGTCCCACCTTCTGCCAGAATTACAATTTCTAGGACAGAGCTGTTTGGGTGACTGAGCAATGTTGTTAAGTTACATTTTTCTCAGTGCTTATTCAAAAACAAGCTTGAGCCTCAGTTCTAGCTCAGCACAGGGCTGCAGAAGTAGTAATGTTGACGTGGGATGCCGGCACTTGGGTAGCTGAAAGGGGAAGGAGATGGACATATCCAAAATCGGTGGCTTTGTCTCATGCTCAATAGCACAAACTCCCTGACTGAAGTTCCTGTTGAGGACTTTCACATTTGCCCAGGTTAGTGATATGTGGAAGGCCAGGCAGGGATTACAGGGCGTTGCTACAGCAGTTACCCACATTGCCTGTACAGTGTGGGCTGTGATTACCCTACTGCTCCTGGGGCGGATTAACTGCACATGCGCTGTGCGATCGATCGGTGCTCACAGAGAAAGCCCAATGTGTAGGAAAATGGCAGATTTACTGCACCAGACCAGCCCATCTGTGCAGCACATGTGCAGGGATCTGAGCCCTCCCGGAAGCGTCTGGTTTGCTCTGCTTGTGCTGTGCTGCACACATGGACATTGCACAGTCCAGGAAATCCCAGGCAAAAATGTGCCAGCACTGGTCATTTGGACTGTATGGATCTTCCCTGGCCTCAGAATCTGTGGTTTGAGCAGCACAGGTGCTACAGGAATAAAGGGATTAGTAGTATCTGTATTCCTAAAATTAGGCTATTTGGATACCTGTGCATCACTGCATCTCCACCTGCCTTGGGCTGTCATCTCTTGCTCATGAAGTACCACTTGTTAGTTGTTGAGCTTCTCTAGGCTCCCTTTGGAGGTTAACAACCATTGCCTAAGTCACCTGGGATGCTGTGGGTACAACTCTGCCAGTAAGGAAGGAATTGAAGTTTTACCAGGAACTCTTGAAATTCATCCTGCAGGAATCTGAACAAAAAACAAAACAAAACACCAGAAAACCAACAACACACCAACCCAGATGTGGAAAGCAAAATTTTAACTAGATATGCATCTTTTATGATTAAATTTAAAAATGACCAGAAATAACCAGTTTATTCTGCTCTTAAAGAGACTGAAGAGGAACACTAAGCAAACCAGGGCCTTTTCTGTCCTGCTTTTGGTCTGCACCACACTGAGTGATGCCTGTGTCCTAGAACAGATTTTTCTCAGGAGCTTTTTTAACCACAGGCCAATTAGCTTTTTAGAGATGTGGGATATGAGACAGATGGATGTCCTGATTCTGCTGCTTCAGGGATGCTGAAGGTTATAGCAGGAGTTTTTTTTCAGGGCTGTAGGCGCTGTGGAAGTGGTGAGGAAAACTGGAGAGCTTCTTCCTCTGAGCTTGGTCTGCTCAAGGTTTTGGACTGTATGCCAAGCTGAGCTGATGAGGTGATTTCATAAAGTCTGGGATGGTTTATTTTGTACTTGGAACATAAAACATTTGAGGTTAGAAAGCAAGCTGGGCTAATCTTCAAACTCAATTGCAATATATTGATCTTCAAATCCAATATAGATTATGTTCATAATTTCACTTTAGAGTTCATTAGTTCACTCTTGTACAATTCATGCACTACATTTTAGGCAACAGCCCCTGTATTAGTACTGAGCACCTGTGAATCTGGTTTTTTGATCCTTTTGGCATATTTTTTTCACACTGAGTTTTATAGAACAGCAGCCTCTCCATAGCAATAATTGCAAAATCCACTTTTCACATGATGACCCGTGTGAGTTGGGGGGAGCTCCCATCTCTCCCTCTGGCTGCACTGGGACTGGTCCAGCTGGTCTCCTGGCCCAGCTCAGCTGGGGAGGAACCATCCCCAAACTACCATGTTGGCACTGGTCTCACAGGCCTGATCCTCAAGCGAGGTTTGAAAAGCATTTCTGAAAGGCGAGCCTGGGAACTGAAGCTCACAGCGCTGCTCGGCAGCAGAATCAGGGATGCATCAGTGCTACTTCGTTAAACAGACTGTTATTGTTTTTCCATTTCTAATTGTATCTCTTCCCTCTCTGTCTGCAGGGATTTATTACTGCTGCATTTGCCAGTGTCCTCTTATGCTTCACAGGGTCCAGCTGCCCTTTTGTCCCAGTCTATAATTGACTATCGTCATTAATTTAAAGTCAGAATGATTGTTTCCGAGCTATATTTAGCCTGAAGCTTGCTGCTCTTGTTTCAGACCTGATTAGAGGCTTGTGTGCTGGAAAACTTGCTTCTTGTCCCTGCCGTGACAACTAGTCTGAAAAAAAGTCTCAGCTCTCCTCACAAACCTTCCCTTTCCTTCCCCACCTTCAGTCATGGGGCTGTCCTGGGGGAGTCAGAGTTGCAGAACCCAGCGCCACTCATCCCTCTGTTCCACTGGAGTCAGGACAGGTGTGTGATCCTGTTGTGTACCTGGGATCCCTGTGCATCAAAAAGCAGCCCAAGACAATACAGCATCGGTTTCTTTCTCATCATGTTCACTTGCTGAAGCCAATGTCTCCTGTCACGTGCATACATTTTCACTTCCAGAATGCATCAGCTACACAGCTCCTGTTACAATACTGAACAGAAAAGTGTGCCTGTCCAGTTGGTGTGTGCCTTTATGTGTTTTCATATCTGTGCTACTGAGCATAAGAATATCGTAACTGGGCATCCTCCTGGGAGCTGCTGTTTTCCAAGGTGCAGTTTGGATTGCTGGACCAGGGAGACAGGGAGGGACCATCTTGGATGGCAGTGAGCCTGTACTAGAGGCTGCTGCTGCAGGGGTTGCATATGGTCCCCAAGTTTAGGAATTGTTTTGGGTTTGACACTGTCAGCATAAACAGATACACCGGTGTAGCCTCAATTCTGACTCAAATAGCTGTTTGGAAGAGGTGTATTTTCTTAAAGATGGTTGGGTCACAAGCCATCGGGAGACTAATACATATATATATATATATATATATATATATA
>JAAGNO010024530.1:7293-18735 GCA_033439905.1 Ceryle rudis
TCATGTTCCCTTTGCTCTCCGTGTCATAGGAAACTCATGCAGTGCTGTAGGACTCTAGCTGTCTTCAAAAGATTTAGGTTAGTTTACAGCATCTCTGTATCAACCGCACAGCACTTTGAAAACTGGGGAACGAAGTCATATACGACCTTAAAGTTCTCTCATGATCTGGTCCTACATTGGCAATATGCACTGGGTTAACTTTATCTGCCTGTAGTACATAATGAAATTCATATTTGAATGGCAAGTACTTGAGGTGCCTTTTTTGTAGTGTATCACCAACATATTTTATCACTCTAGTTATGACTTATTTTTAAAACTTTCATTACAGAAGCAGTTAAAAAATAACTTTCTCCTTTTAAAATGTTGATTTGTTTTTCTTGCAGAGAACGTGCTGAGAAATGCGAGGTAAGCATTAGTTAAAGGGCTACTACACCATGCCAGTGGGAGCAATTTACTTCTTATGCATGTACTTCTGAATGTTATTTTTTTCCCTTTCTCTCTGTGTATGGGAACCACTTCCTTGCAGCCACCAAGTGCTTTCTTCCCCCTCTCCAGCCCTTTCTTCACCTGCTCAGCACCAGAGGCACGCTGAGGCCATGGGCAGTGGAGGTACACATCGCAGGTTTGTGCATTAACAGATACAGTTACTCCAAATAAATACAGTCTACAGACATCATTTCAGGCTGAAAACTCAACGTTTTCTGTGTGCTAAAACTGTGTTAAGCTCTTTAATTGTTTTGTGATTACCAGAGCACTTACCTTGTGAGGATATTAATTATCCAGGCATAAAGAGAACAAGTTTTTCTGTAAGAAGAGAGCCATTCTTTTTTTTTTTTTTTTTAAGTTATTCAGATTTCTTTTACTCATTTCAGCTAAATAGATTTTGCCCGGGAAAGAGAAAAAAAAAAAAAAAATGGGTCTAAATGCAAATTAACATTACTGTTTAAATATCACAGACCATTTTCTCTGAGCCCAGTTACAATAACTAGTAATTATAAAAATTGCTTGCCTTGGGCTTCTGGCTAAGCCAATGCTAAACTTGTCCTTTTATTAGATCTGTCAGACTGAGTTAATTATCTTTATGATAATAGATGTGCCTTACCTCAAACAAAACAAATACCCTTATAATTAGCTTTTTAGTTAGAATTTTAATTTATTTATAAAGACTGTTTGTTTTGTTTCTTTTTCTGCTTTACAAAGAAGTTTAGGTTTTAACAGGTTGCTAGTCAGCTTAGCCATGTTTAAGAGAAAACAGACTCATTAGGTTGACCAAAGGGTTTTGTGGCTAACATTGTATCTCATCTAGCCACTGTGAAATCTGTTGGGCTGTGTGAACGTGCTGGTGCATACTTGTCTGAAAGACAAGGGGAAGAGAGAGAGAGAGTGGAAGAGACAAGGCATTTTCTTTTATGCCAGAAAGTTGTCTCTGAGTTGACTTTTGAAACAGCACATTAACTGAATTTAATAGTGAAGTGTGCTAGCAAACACTAATCCTGGCTGCATGTTTTCTTTTGAATCCTTTTCTGAAGTCAGAGCTAAACTTTCCTTAGACTACTCAAAATAGAAAGCATAGTCTAGTTTAATATATATTCCTGTCTCCACAAAATCCCTTTCAATCTCTCTCTCTTTCTCTTCTCTTTTTTTCCTTCTTATCTTCCTCACATACACTCTGAACCGATCCTGCAAACCCTCCAAGCAGAGCTCCCAGTAAGAATTGAGGTCTTGCAGAATGGGGTCTGTGCTTTATTCAGGGTTTCAGATGTATTTCTTCCACTAAATAAAAAAGTGCCTTATGCATCAGGACCATCTTCTATTTTCCAAACAGAAAAAAAAACCCACAAACCAAACACACACACACAAAAACATCTCAGCAAAAATAAATAAATAAAACTAAAAACAAACAAACAAACAAACCCCACAAACAAACCACACCACCAAAGAGTTTCAAATTCAGGTTGATGGAAAATGCAGTCTACAGATTAACAAATTAAAGCACATGGTCAGGAAAAAAGTGCCCTCTATATTATTTTAGATCTGTCACAGTGATAGGATCCAGATTGGATTTGTCAGATGAAGCCTGTTTAAATGAGAGTCATGCTGCAATTTCTCTAGGTCTGGGTGTTCCCATGTGAGTAAAACAGTCCTATCTGAAAACAGTGTCAGGGCCTCAGTTCATTAATATTTCTATCAGCGTTTGAGATCTGAAGATCAGCTAAGGCTAACTAATACTGGTTTATCATCTTATTCCCTCTTTATCATAACTTATTCCCTCTCACTGAAGTAGTTGAACAGGCTTGATGTGCAACAAATATAAGGGGAATGTGGATAAAAATGTGGTAGCAATTACAGTAGGAGGAGACATTACCAATATTTACAAGTTTTTCAATTAATAAAGTAATTTCAAAAGTAAACAGCTTTGCAACCAAATGAATGCAAATGCAGCTGTTTGGTAATGAAAAAAAAAAACCAAACCTATTGCTATGCACCTTGTGTAAGTATGCAAAAGGAAAAAGGGACGCAGTTGAAATCAATGCAGATGATATATCTTTTTGCTCTCTATATACACAACTATTAAACTTACAAGTTTCTCAGAAGTACAGGAAATAACACCAATGAAAATGTACTATTAAATAAAAATAGTAGTGATAGCTAACATTGAAACCAACCCAATACGGACATATTTCTGTTCACAATTAAAAATGTTTCCATTTATTTTTCATAAGTAAAAGCTCTTTGGTGAAAATAAATATTTCTGTGGCCAATAATTAAAATTAATGTGCTAGAAGTTTACATTTTCCTAACTTTGTACAATCTATTTGACTGCTCTAAGTCACCATTAAAGACTGGGCGTTTATTCTATATTTTTGAGAGATGGCAGGAGAATTGGAAAGAGAAGGAGAGAGGAGCTCAAAATAAAAATGGAAATGTTTCAAATGTGAGAAAGAGTGAGTGAAATATACCTCCCCCCTCCTCTTGAAAGGAAGGTTTTTTTGCCAGCCATATTTCCTTGCTGTTCTACAAACGGTGTAAAATCTTTTAATTAGGAAGACTAAGTTGATAACTGCTAGGGTCCTTCTGTAGTCTTCTAGTAGGTCCCTTGTAATTAACAGGGCTGTGTCTCCACTTCTTTTTTTGGCTGGGGGAGAGGCAAGGAGGCACCTGTTGACAGAGTCAGCTTTTTGGTGAAGCCGGAGCCCCTGGCGCTGTGTCTGTGCCGAGTGCCTG
Organism: Ceryle rudis; assembly: GCA_033439905.1. Lineage (NCBI taxonomy): Eukaryota > Metazoa > Chordata > Aves > Coraciiformes > Cerylidae > Ceryle > Ceryle rudis. The sequence goes on from JAAGNO010024530.1 coordinate 10,519, forward strand.
TGCTAGCTGACAGCCCCGTGAGCAGGGTTTCTGCATACGGAAAGTTCTAGTGATTGCTGATGCGGTGATCCTCCTCAAAACTGAGGATGTTTGTTTGCCAGCACATGTACTGCAGCTAGAAAAAGGTATTTAGAATAATAGGTTATCTCTCCTCCCACCCCCCAGATCATACCTAAATTTGGCATTTTGCTCTTGTCCATACAGGAAGAAGACTCTGATCTGGTGCTTCTCCTGGGGCCTCAGAAAATCCTTTGCTGATGAAAACAGGAAGCTGATCTCCATTTTTCTTAACAAGGCAAGGTGCAATACCACAACATTAGCCAAACTAAGCTGATGCTTCTTCAGTCACCCCTCATTCCTACCTCAAGGTTTCCTGGTCCCTTGCATCAGCCCTGGTGCCTGCCTGATCCTATGCTGAGTTGGTCCAGGGAGCCAAACTAGCAGAAACTTTTTTGCTGGTTTAGTTTTCTGCTAGCAACACTCTCTGACCCAACTCACTGTGCTATCAGATAAATGATGGTGCCAGTACAGATGGGAATATGAGGCTAGAGGGGAGCTTTTAATCACTTTTGCTTATAGGACTGCAACACCAGGTGTTGTTACTACATAGCTGTGCACCATGTGGGTGTTTTACAGTGATTGGTGTGATTCTCTTTACCAAAACCAATATTTTAACTTTCCTGAGTCGTTTTTTAAACAAAACATTTTGATCTGTATCTTTGTCAAGCAACATAATAGAAAAAAAAAAAAAATTAGTATGAAATAGTCTAAATAGGTCCCAGCTTTCTATACCTATTTTTTTTTTCAGATACCCTGATTAGGTGAGAAGAATATAATGTATAAAGACAAGGAAATGTATAAAGACAAGGAAACTGGGGTTAAATCACACTGTAGCCATTATCATTTATGCTTGTATTAAATTTTGAATGTGCTGTGGCCATATTTCTACTTTCTTGTACAGAAAGAGTTCAGTAGCAGTTCCTGCTCAAGGAACTGATATTTTACATGGAAATGCAATACTTCAGTACTATAGAAACATACTGAAGATGTAGGTATTCTATATATAGCCCATAATATTAATAGAGATTATAATGTGCAGTCAGTTTTTAATAGTCCTAGGAGACTACACATAAATAGCAAAGTATGTTACGAATCCTATCCAAATAAGCAATATCATCTCCCTCTGCAAAATTTTCCATAATTCTCATTACTCATGATCACATATTAAATATACAGATTCCAATTGAAGGAAGGAAAAAAGGAAAAAGAAATTTATTTCTCTAGGAACTAATGCAAAATACCTTCAAAGGATCTGTTCTCGCAATTACATGACCAATTATATAAATGAGAAATCTTCTCACCATTGAGAAGACATCTTCAGGAAAGGTCAAAGCTGTACTTTGCTCTGCTCTACTACAGCTCATACAGATCCTATGCTCTTACATCGTCTTACAGTGACACATGGACAAGGCAGCGTTAGTTCTTTAAAAAAATTTGAGCAACACTTTCATCTTTTACTATTTTAAAGCGAAATTCAGAATGGAATGAAGAGATCTGTTGCATATTTACTCTACAAATGAATGGATCCATCCAAATATGGATGTTCACTAAACCAATGGGAAAAGAGCATTGCTAAGGTTGCGAAGTCAAGTCTTCCAAAGTTAGGAAATCTCACACTTAAGGCTGCAACTTCAACTCAGCCTTTTTGGGCATATGCTATATGGCAGAAGTTTTAATTCATTTCCAATCTCTTTTTTTCCACAGGACTGCTGCTTTGCAGGATGGAAACACAGTGCACATCACTGCTGGTTGCTCATAAAATGTAAGATTATGGAAAACATTGTACACAGGCTAAACATTATTTCTGAAACATCTCAAGGAAAGGTAGCTGGTGTATATAAATTCACTACATTTGAATGTAATGTACGTTATTGTGAAAGTTACTCTTCTCATGAGATTAATAGTGTCAATTAGGTTGTCAAGGATGAGCGAGCCTGTCATGTGGGCTTTGCGAGAATGCTTGGGTTGATTAGCTTCATGTGGATATCATAGCTTAATATTTACATTTGAGTAACTAACATTTTACAAACCCTCGCTGAATTTTTTCTGCTTACAGTTCTGCATTCATAAATATGATTTGTCTTGTAAAAGACATCATAGCATGCTGTACCTCACTTAAATATGTTCATTTACATAGATCACAGACATAATTATCAAATCAAGATTAAAACACCATTTTGCATTGCTATTACTATATGAACAGGGCCAAAAAAAAAAGAGCAGTTGAGTGACTGTTTAAGCTTATCAAAGACAAGGCTGTGTCTCTCATTCCTGTATGTCATTTCTAGGACTAGTCAAGGCTGAGTGACTTTTAAAGTTTACAGTGTTGGGAAAGGGAAAACCTTCTATCTGTGGAGGAAAAAAAGCAGACAGTGTCCTGTTGGTTAGACCACATACCAGGCTCAGCAGTTAGTCTAACTCTTATGAGCAAGGGAAGGAGCCACAAACACACCTCTTGGACACCACATCCTTCCTCTTCATCTGTCTTTACTCAGACCCTCTTTTCCAAAAAGCAGTCTTCAAGCTAGGGAAGTGGATAGGAACAGCTCTTCCCCCTTCCTGAAACAGTAATGGAATGAGGTGAATGTATGAGGAGGTTTGTTATTTATGGGAGCTGGCAGCATAGCTCCTGCATTGCTCTGCAATGCAAATGCAGAGCAGAGACCAGGAGGACCCAGAGAGTTTTTTTCCAATTCTTTAAAGAGATCTTTTTTTCTTTTTTTTAAATGATAGTGCAATGTGTCAAGGGCAGATTTCCTTCAGAAATAACTCTCAGCAAGGCTTTTAGTTTTCAATGATTTCTGTTATATATGCCATCTGCTTTCAGTTGTATCCTGACCAAATCTCCTCTTGGATGCTATTTCAGGGCTGTATATCTTCGACATTGCAAGGTCAGAATTCCAGGCAAGGTACTATCACTGTACCAGAAGATAAACACCTTCTCAATTTTTATTTGATCTGTACTCAAATTAACCTCTCATTGACTTCAAGTCAGAACTCTGGAATTTAGCCCAAAATAATAGGTCTAACAAAATGAATTAAAAATAGAGTATGAAAATGGATTTACAGATAGAACCACAAATGTATGCAGTGTTTTAAAACATAGAATAAAACATATGTTATGCCAAGTACCTCCTCCATGGTGGCTAACACAGGGACTGGGTTTCCTGTTTCGTTGCATGAGTTTTCTCCGTTCTGTTTCTATTTGTTCTTCAGTGAGACCACAAGAAAGCTGGATGGAGGCTGAGCACCTAACTGCCAGGCCTTTGTAATCTCAGTGTAAACATTAATCTTGCCTCACCTGCATCTGCCCTTAGTGTGAATAAGAATAGCCAATGGGCTAATCTAAATCAAAGAAGTAATAGTCATTCTTCCTTGCACTGTGATATTGAAGGACATGTCACGGGTTCACTAAGTGAGGCAAAGAGAAGGCTAGTGGCTCCTGTGTTGGCTCTTCACCACATCAAATCCTGCTGTGTCAGGGATACTAGATCACTGTTATGGGAATTAGTAGCTATGTGGGAAAAGACAGGAAGGACTGTTCAGAGAAGTGTATTTTAAAAGAGGATTGGAAGAAACACCAAGAGAGCAAGTGAATAAAACATGACAGAGGCAATCAGAGAGGTAAAGGAGACAAAGGGAGCATTAAAGTGAAAATATTAAGTGGGTGATAGGGAGGAAAAGTTGCATGGAAATTAAAAATGGACATGTGGGATAAGGCAAGATTGTCAGGGACTTTGTATGTTCAGATCAATAGTTTGAATTTCTTCATTATACATTTGCATTTCAGTCATGCCAGGAGCAGAGACAGTGAGCAGTAAGGTGGCACGAGACAAAACATAGCATTTGGAAGTGAAAGAAAGGGTAGACTTGGCTGTCACCTTTAGGGAAAAGCAGTCAGGAGAGTACTTCTCTGATAAACTGTGCTTGAATGTACTGCCAAAAATGTAAACATAGCAGAGGTTGAGCTGAACTCACTCCCCATTTTTCACACAAAACCTCTTTTTATTTCTCAGCTATTGGGGTCACTAGAGAGATGGTGGAGGAGAGAGAGAAAGGCTCACATTAATTACAGATTGACTATGTCAACTCCATTATAATATAAAAGAACAAAAGCCAATGCTGTGAGACAAGTTGGGAGAGCACATATAAAAAGTGAAAAGGTTGAGAAGGGCTTCACAAAACAGCGACTAGGGCAAAGCTCCCATGAACTGGAGGCTGTAGCTAGAAATAAGAAATTAGGGAATAGCATTTTCTCTTCTTTTGTTCCTTGTGAACCATACTAAAGGAGAAGATAACCAGAAGGGGATCATTAAAAGAACCAGAGCTGCATTAAAGTCACCCATACCCTCTCAGGTCTGGTAATGTGTGCAACCTGGTAGGGATACGAGGGACATATCAGTGGAAAGTATGTAGAGATAGTACAGTACAAGATCTCCTTGATCAATTCCCAAGATGAAGAATTACCTACAATTCACAAATTACTTCATCCTATTTTTACAGATTGAGGAAGTTTTCCAAGAAGAAAAAGAAAAAGGGGGTGAAGTCACGGGATTGTAGTTATTACAAAGCCAGAGGGAAAGATTTCACAGTAAAGCAGTGTATTTATATCTACAGAACCATAGAGACCAAACAAAACAAAATGAAATACCCCTAAGCAGCCTAAACTGCATTGCAAATAAAACTTTATATTAAGAGATAAATTTGCATACCAGGAAAATTAGATGTGAAGCTTATAGGAACGACAGATCAAACCATTAAAAGTAAAAAGTGGTCTGTGGAAATCTTGATGGAGTGATGACCGAAAAAATACTTAGTAATGACTTCAAAATTTGACCTAAGAATAGGATTTGCATGTCCAGTTTTAAGATGAAAACCCATGGAAGTAATTTTCTCTTGATACATACACATACTTTCAGTCTAACTGTAAAGAGAGAAACGTGAACACATTAAGGATAGACTATACCACATAAGTACTCCAGAAGGACTTAACTGAGTTTAATTTAGATTAATAGGATACTATATAAATACTTCTTGCTTGTTAAGCACTTTTTATTAAGATATAACTACTGTCTAATACTTTTCCATCATTCGTACTGCAAAAGCGTAGAGAGAATAACAATTTCAAAAGTAATGAAATTTCATTTTCAGAAACAACCAAGACATTCAAAGCTGGGTTTATTTTTAAGAATACAGAAGTAACATTAATTTCCTAATTTTAGCTCTTCAAAGGACAGTTAAATTTTGTGATTTAATCTAGCCTTAACTAGCTGTCTCGGTTTCCTCTGCAGTCAGTGAAGAACAATAAATATCTCAAAAAAATAGTTAATCCATTGTAAAAAAAGGAAACTAGAGTAGGTGGATCGTATCACTCTCTGATGATATTTATCAATGTCTCTTCACTGACATTGAATTCATGTGATGACAGCCTTAGGCCAGATTCAAACCTTTACACAGCTGAAATGAAGTTAAATGCTCCTCATCTCACAGTGCAGTTTTCAAAATCTCCATGCTAACGCATTATTTCAATATCATAGGTACATTTGGCCTTTATGCACCTTTGGATGGGACGTTAGTTTTCTTATACCATCTAGTTGGTTTAGATTATGTAATTCCTACTCCCTAGAAAAACTATTAAGTGTCCATGAGGACTTGGACATGTTTGGGAAAGAAAACCAGGTCCTAACTTTTCACTGGTTTATGTCAAAAGAAAAATAGTAGTATATTCAGTTTCATCAATTATAGTGACCAGATATACATGATTATTACTCTACTCATTGTAGTTTCTCTACCCTGAGCCATGAGAAGGACTGATCATCTCCCTTTTAATACGGTGAAAGCTACACATATTGAGTACACATAGTAATTTCAAAAATACATTTCATAAATGTTTGAGAAATATCTACTACAAACTGGAGCAGGCAGGTGATGAGAGATAGAAGGTCAAACACACCTGTGTAAGTACAGAGAGAAGTGTAAAGGAAGGATAATTGCTGCTGGCAGAGAGAAATATTTGCATGTGCATGTATTGCCTCCATAACTGTTATATCTGAATGTTTTTGCAAAATTAAGAGGTATATCTGCACAGCAGTATTCTGCGATAAAGAGCTATTATTTGTATGGCAAAAACTGAGGTTCAGAGAGATTAAAGACTTCAGCCAGAAAAACATTCATTAGTGTGCTAGACTTTACTGTCAATGGGAACTGTAAGCTTTACACATGCTTGGAGCTTTGCTCAACCCAGACCATAATTCTCTTTTCAATTCTTCAAAGTAGCTAGTAACTAAGATGGATATAAATTGCTATTTAATTGTGTACGTATTATAGCATTTCCATAGGACCTGATTTATTACATATATAACCCTATTGATTGCAACTTTATTTAACTCCATTAGAATGCTGTTGAGAATGAATGAATTCAGAACCAGCTTATTCTTACATTTAAAATCCACACCAAAATAGAATATTGTTTACGCTTGTAAAATATGAGAGAAAGACTTAAAAATACACTTTCTAGTAGACCCGTAGTTACTTCTTGTCACCCTGGACAGAAAGAGTAACAGCATACAGTCATCATGATATTTTTGACATATCAAAAAGTCAGAGAAGCTTCATGAATGTAATTTTCCAAATACCCTTCTCCCAAGACATAACATAGAAACTGCTGAAACATCTTTCATATGACAGAAGTTTCCTGTGCAGCTGGGAAAACAAGCTGGGTTTGTAAGCTTGTTGAAAATATATTACGTTTGTTTCTCCTATGTTTACCTATCTATAAGCAAAGTATCCACTAAAGTGTGTATCAACAGACCCTTAGTCCTGCTAGAGGAAAATATGGACAGAACTGCTTGCAACCCCTGTGCCCGAGTAGCCAGCTAGCAAGTTCCAGTCTTTACAAGTCTAACCATTTTCAAAAGAGGATTCACACATCTGAATGACTAAATAATTTGAAACCTCAGGCTTTATGACATTCACCTATTACTCATTTCTTTTCTTCCTATTTGTTCTATTTTCATTGCTTCAAATCAATGAAAATTCTCAAGGCAAAAGAGATTCTTACTGAATAGTAGGCCAACAGTAAGTATTTCATTAAAAATACGCTTAATCTGGAATATGGGGTCAAATTCTGATTTCAGAAAGGGAAGTATTGTCTATGAAGTCACTCATGAGCCCAGTGTAATCAATGTGCACAGAATGAAACCTTCATTGTTTTGTACAGTTCAAATACTGTGGCTTCTCTTTTTGCATGTATCGACCTACGCTTAGGTATAGCCCTAATACTTACCACTGAGGGCTGCTTTCATCTGATGAGTTTTGGTGACCTCCTTCCAGTCCAACAAATGTCATTGCTTACAGTAAACAGAAGATGATGAAAGCTCTTTGAATCTTTTGCTGTCTTCAACATCAAAATATCGTAATAACCGTTTTTCTTAAGGCTCACTCTCCTGCTCAATACATTAATGGTGTGTGCTTTAATCTTACCATTTTCAGATTGTGACAGAGTTCAGCTAACCACAGTATCCTCAATTCAACACCACCCACCGTTTCTATCCATTTTGTACTGTCAGAAGCACATCAAGCAGCCTCTGAGTGTAATCACATCAAAATCGATTTTCATGGCTGAGAGAAAAATAATGGAAATTTCTCTAATGTAGAAAATGTATGTGTTCCTTTTGGTTAACCAAAATAGACTATATATCAGGACTGTCAAAATTAAGTTTTCTTGATTCGGTGCTCTTCCCTAGACTTGTGTACAAATTACAAGGCCTCGCTACAGAATGTCTTTAACATAATTTTCTGTGGGACTGCCTCAAAGTGGTTCCCACAAAATGAACACTCTGCCCAAGTGATAGACTACAGATCATTCCTCCAGATCAGATCCACAAGTAAATTATTCCAGGAGTTATAAACAGAATGCTTGAACCTACACTGAAATGGGCAGCCAGGACTTTATATTTGCATGGGACCTCACAACGTTACTGACTCCTGCTCAAAGCCTACTGCAGCGTACAGAGGCCTCACAGGAAATCATGGATCAGCTCTGTGTGTGCATAACCTCTCAAGAAATGTGAGACTCTTTATTTAATATTGCACAAGTGAAGTTCAACAAAACTTTCAAGAAGAATTATTTAACAAGGGTAGGCTCTGAAGGAGCAA
>JAAGNO010024530.1:18835-29197 GCA_033439905.1 Ceryle rudis
ATTTAATATTGCACAAGTGAAGTTCAACAAAACTTTCAAGAAGAATTATTTAACAAGGGTAGGCTCTGAAGGAGCAACCATTGTTTTTAATTATTTGACAGCATTGTTTGAGAATCATGTTCAAATGTTAATTTGCTGTTCTGAATATGTTGATCACCCACTACTGCTCTGATCAGTTGTGCAATACTATGTTCCAGGGTTAGACTTGCTTTCTTCCTTTAAACAAGTTTGAATTGTTGAAGTGAGTGTACATGAGCTTACTTGCAGAGATTCTGGTAGGAGACTGAAAGAGAGAAAAGGCTCAGATATTTGGTGTTATTTCCTGGGGTTTTCTTAGAATTAGGTGCCAGAGAAGATACTGGCAGCAGTAATAGTTAGGTACATGTATTTGGAATGCAGCAAAGGCATTTTCTGTGGAGATACATACAAATCTTCTGAAGGTAATTAACGATGGCCATATTTATTAAAGTTTGAAGATGAATATGGTAGCGACCTACATTCTTAACACAGGATTAGTTCGTTAATCTTGAAAAGTGTTTTTTTCTGGTGCATATGGAAAAAATAAAAGGGAAAGGTTTTGATTTGGGAAGGCTTTTGTTGCTGCTTTGCTAAGGAGACACAGTCTAAATGAAACGATGTCATGAGTGAAAACTTGGGTTGGGGAACTTTATCCAGAAAGTAGTTATCAGATGAGGTTCTGCAACAGTGTGTTCTGAATTTTGCTCTTACTAGTCACTAACAATTCAGAAAATGAAATAGAGAATATGTTTGTTAAATTTGCAGCTGACACAAAGCTGAGAAACATTGCACACACATTTAGGAACACAATTAGAAATCAAGATGATTTTCACAAGTTGAAGAAATAGCCTGAAAAAATATATGATGTTATTTATGAAGTGTGAAGTATTAATGACAGGTAGGAATGAGCAACTGCATAATAAAAGAATCAGAGCAGCTGATCAGTTCAGGAACTATGTAAGAGGACATAGGGAGTTACAAGCTGAACATAAGCAGCAATACCAAGTTTATATGAAAAAGGTTAATATCATGTTGGAATGCATAAACAGAAGCTTAAGAGTAAGAGATGTGGAATGGTCCTTCCTGCCCACTTAGTCCTAGTTAGGCTTAGTTAGAATAAGATGTCCAAGATTTGGGTGCTGTGCTTCAGCAAGAAGTGAACCACTTGAAGAGACTTTCAGAGCAGACCAACCAGAATGAGCAGAGCCCTTGAAAACACAATCTAACAGAAAAGATTGAAAGACTGAGTTATTAAACTTAAGAAAAACTGTCAGGAGACCTGACAAGACTGTTGCACAGTGGAATGGAACACTAAATTCTCCATGATATCTCACAGGCTAAGAAGATATGATCTTAAATAACAACACCATAGACTCAAGTTACAATTTCGGAATGCTTTTCTAAATATAAGGCAGTGAAATGATTGAGCTTCTACTGTCAGGGATCTTTAAGAACAGGCTGAGGAAGAACAGTATGGATTTAGTAGATCTCACCCGTAACCAAAGAGGTGGACCAAAGGAAGATCTTTCCAGGTCTATTTTTATGTCAACTGATGACTGTGCACTTAAGCGTCTGTGCACAGGCACTTGGACAGGCCTAACCAATTAACTTGGTCATAATGGTGTGCAGCAGCTCTTAGTGACAGAAGCACCTGAAAAAAATGTCAGGTGGTGTTGTCAGCTCCTGCAGTTTTATACTGTCTCAGCTACTAAATTCATATGATGACAAGAAAAACTTTCTTCTCACAGAGAAGGAAAAAAAACTAAATTTCTCATTTTGCCTTTGTGAAGAACTTGAAAACCAGTCTCTTAATGGCTTAAAAATCAGATGACAAAGAAAAAGGGACAATGTTTCTACACCATTAAATTCTCGTGGGTTGGGTTTTTTGAGGGGAGGGGTGGGGAGGGCGCGGCTGACTCATGGTTTTTCAATAGAGTTGGCATTAATGGTAATGGGCTAATTTGAATAGACAAATTTAGAAATTGATATTCCTGAACTTCCTATTATAGAGAAGGCAATATTGCCTGAACAGCAGGTCTATTTCAGGAAATTAAAACCTCCCCATATCCTTTCAGATGACTTGATCGTTTCTACATCTCAGTCAATGTTACACAGGGGACACTGCACAATGCTTAACATGGTGGCAGAAAATTCACCTAGCAGAGAGTTGTGAAGGCACAGTGTATCTGCTGAAAGACTCTCCAGCTGGGAACAGACATAATGGGGGCACAAGGAATTCATTCTTGGGCAATCTCTGTTGGGAATTTGTTGCTCAAATTAACAGTACTTCTCCCACAGAGGGGGTCTAGGTAGAAACTGCACACAGAAGAGCAGCTTTTTTCTGCAGCAAGCAGGCCCAAACATCTGTGTTCTCAAAAGACACACAAGTTAAAATATATTATAGATGTTAAATGTGAGATTTGTTTAATAGAGTTTCTGTCTGCAGAAACAAAGGGAGTACAGGACATTGCTCAAAAAAATACCCAATCAAGCTTCAAAATTCCTTTTTTCCTGAATAGTTGTGATTTTAATAATGAGTTTTATTTTCCCTCTTCCACCATATATCCTCGCTGAAGGTTCCTATTTCTCCTTTCCTGGAAACAGGCATCTTCTGTCATCACTTCCTTCCTCCTCAGGGAGAGGTGAGGAGACCAGGGCTATGATGACAGACCACTTTCACAGGACAGAAAGGACAATCAGAGAAAAGACCTTTCTGATTAAATAGCCAATCTCCTGAAGCATTTCATTCATTAAGAACTGGAGTAACTGTCATACATGTTTTACAAAGTTCTGATCATACTATTATCATGGTTAGGGCATTTAAAAAAGTTATTTAGGCTCCACTGGACTTGGATAGCCATTATCAAAGCCCTTTTATGGGATGTTCTCTTTCCACTTTGACAGACTTCTATGGGGTTGATAACACAGAGCCAGCACAGACCTGCCTTGACTACTGCCAGATTCTACCTCTTGAGACTTGTTCTTTTTCTGTACCTTTATCTCTACATTTAAAAGGTCTTCCTGTACCATATATCTTCCTCAGGCATTGCTAATCAATTTGTCCTTTGGCTAAAATGAATAAAATGAGTACTGTAATTCTCTCTTAAGTGGGCAGTATTTTTCACACTGAAGCATTTTCTGTAACAATCTTTCTGAATCCTCACCCAATTTTTATCATCCTCCTGAAACCCAAAGTGCTCAGAAGACTCCAGCTGTGATAGCCTTTCCATTTTGCTGCTCTTGTTCCAACTACTATCAATAAGGACAGAAGCCACTGAAAATCCCCCATCAAGCAATAGCTATCCTGCTGCTTCCACTGCAATTTCTTGTTTCTTGAAATTCTCAGTTCACCAAAGAAGAGCAAGAGGATCTCAGGAGCATTCAGGAATGCAAAGGAAGGGGAGATGTTTTCCTTTAATGGAGTGAAGAAGCTATGTACTCCCAGTGTACATAAGCTAAGACTCAGAGTATCTCTTAGCTTAATATCATCTTAGAAATAGCCGAATCTGAATTTCTGACAGAGAAGGTATGACAGTGGGAGTTTGGGCTCCACAGCTGCACTGGGAGAAATTCTTCCTGGAAATCCTCGAAGCAGAGCATTGTGCTCCTAGAGCTGGATTTAACCCACTGACTGCAAATATTCCCGCAAGTCACATCTAAAAAGAAGGATCCTCCTTGCAAATGTTAAGCACAGTTATAATGATCCGTACATAAAGAGTAGAGACCACAGAGAAAAATCTATTATTGTTGCTGCAGAAAACTGTAGCAGCTCATGAGAGTTTTACTTTTATTATTCATGTTGCTATTAGGAGTTGTATTATTACTAGATCCTAGCTGGCACAGATGGCTGCTGTGCTTTGAGGTCTGCTTTAGTCATGTTTTTAGCTGCTTTTTTCTGCAGATTTTATAGGGTTTGGGCTGATTTTAGCTTCCTTTATTTGCTTGATAATTGTTTTGGTTTTTGTTTTAGTTTTTACTTAATTAGCAGGAATATGTTCATGTTTATAGTTCGCTTTATTCACTCTTTTTGAACTTGTGGTAACTACAATCAGCAATGCAATTATAGCTTCTGTTGTTTGTGGGGGACAGGCTCAGGCCAGATGCTTTGATGATGACAGCAGCTTTCCTAGAAGGTCAGTATCAATTTGCTGGCAGTGCTGGACTGGTATTTCTTACCTTTTGTTAACTTTCCACCTTGTAAAATATCTCTCAACGTTCCTTCTCTTTTCTGCTACAGCAAGGGGGACCCTCCCACCTGAATGCTTCCATTCCTCTGAGACCCTTCTTCAAACTGCTGCCCCAAGACTGGTGAGAACTGGGCTTCTCTTCAGATATACATACATTCGTGTCAGCCATCATCTCCAGTGCTTTTGTGTTTTGCTTGCCTAACACGTTATCTGCATGCAACATCTTCTGTTTCCTTGTGCCTTCCAGTTATTACCTTAGTAAAAATGACAAACACCAGGAGATGGTTACTTGCACCGCTGTACCTGGTCAGCTCTTGTCACAGGTGTCACTGAGCAGAACCCACTAATAAATTTTTATGGTCCGTTAGGTAGAAATTCATGCTCAGTCATAAACAACTGCACCCGTGCTGTGGTTTACTTTGGCTGCATCATCACAGCAAGTTGATAAGAGACCTGGGTGCGAGTTTCAGCTTTCCTCTGAAAAGGAACATGTGAGCCAGGAGGCAAGGTGTGGTATGCTCCCATATGCCTCCTGGTATGCAGGGTCAGTATGTGGCCCTCAAAGTCAGACACTGACTGACTTCTTCTAGACCTGAAATGCATTGTTCAGTCTTCCTCATGCAAGGTGTCCCTACACTTATATGCCATACTTTGGTCTTCAGTAATTTCCCAGAGCCCTGTTCTTTGACTGCTAAATCTGTAGCCAACTAGTTAGGAGGATTCACAAAAATCTTTGAGTAATGCCCATGGTTGCACTACCTCTTCACTCCCTTCTACCGAACATCAGTACCCATTTGTGATAGGTAAAGAAAAGTTTAAAAGGTAAAGCTTGGGAGCGAAACTTCATTTTACTGAAAAATGAGGGCTTTTCGGGTGTCTGTGTTAAAATGTAGTTTTGAAAACCTGTGGGTCTTGGCTCTCCACTGCAAGAGGCAAGTAATTAATTACCATTGCCTCAGTGTCATAGGGTAGTTTTCAGTGTTACGACTAAGGGAAAATACCTTGAATAGGATACACTAACTTACACTAATCTTCTACCACAGGATTTGGGTAACTGTCTTTAAAGTCCGTGACAGTTTGTATGCTGTGTCAGGGGAAACAGGTCCCTTAGCTTTTATCTGTTCTTCATATTAACTTGACTGAAAGTCTATCAGAGAAAACTATAACCCCAGCTCCAGATGCCCCATAATTTGGATCTGGCTAAGAATTTAGCAGCCCAGGCCCATCTCTAATTACAACAGACAAATTCTTGGATAATTTCTTCTGGTTGATCTTTGCAATTCACTGGAGCAGTTAATTTCTCCAAAAGCGGGCACATCCTTTCTCATTAGAAATTCCTTTTTGGCCTTTTTAATGTGAGTTTCTTATTACTAACCTATCCATTCACATGCATACGCACACTCAAACATATACAAAAAGTTTTGCTAATAAGGAGTTATATAACTGGTACCTAAGATAACATGAGATGTTTAATAGAAACTTGATTTTAGCCACTAGATAATTTGCCTCAGCTGACTTCTCTTATTTTCATAACTAGAGGCAAAATATGAAGACCAATAGCAGAAGAACTACATTAGTCCGTATGCTTCCGTAGGACAGAGCCACTGGGCAGCAAGGAACAGCCAGAAGAGGAAAGAATGTGTGGCAACTGATGGCACTTTGTGGTGTCATGCAACACAAATTTCTGAGGTTTATTTCTGAAGTTTCTGTTTCTTTCCTGCTTATGATGGAAGTGAAATATTCTGCAGTTGCTAGCTCTGATATTTATATTACCTTTTCTTCTGCTTTTGGATCTCTTTATTTTCATTACAGGTACGTCCCTTTTCATTATTTCTAACACCCTAGTTGAAAGTGATTTTGGTCATCTCTAAGGGTAGTACAGACACTGAAGATACAGAGAGATTACTATCTGTACAGACTACACAGAAACAAGAGCAGGATGTTTGTGCTTGATGGAAGTGTCAGGCTGTGGTTCCATGGTCACCCAGAGGTATGGTCAGATATGAAGCTCTGGACTCTTGCTTCTTCTCTGCAATTACCCTCTTCACAGAATCACAGAATTTTCTAGATTGGAAAAGACCTTTAAGATCATCTAGTTCAATCATTTACGTAACACTGAGAAGACCTTGACTAAACCATATCCCTCAACAATATGTCTATGCAACCGTTACATACCTCCAGGGATGAGGACTCCATCACTGCCCTGGGCAAGCTGTTCCAGTGCCTGATAATTCATTCTATCTCTCTTTCATCCCATCCATACAAAAAAGCTGCAGAAAAATAACTCATGTTTTCACAAAATATCCCAGAAACAGAAACCTTAAATATCATTCTGCCTTGCTTTGTATTGACTGAGCATTGCATTTTTCATTTTGAAGTGAGGAGCCCCAGGGGTTTACCCTGAGACTTCTAGGAGACTAGCACTGGCACCTATACATTTTGAATATGCTAACTGTGATTTTTTTTCAAGATTTCTGCAACTAAACCAGCAGTATTACTTAGGAAGTCCTGGTCTCTTGACGTAGCTGCAGAACTGCATGTCTCTCAGTTGCATAATATTTTGGAAATGCATGCTTCATTGAAGTGTCATTGATTTTCAACTAAAGTGAAAATGCCCTCATTTAATGCTTTCTCAAGAGAATTACAAAGGAGGCTGGAGAGGGTTTGGACAAAGTCATTATTAATTGTACATCACAAAATTGGGATTTATATATTTTTAATGCAGAAATTCTTTACAGCTCCTAAATCAAAACGCTGTTCTAAAATTATGCCTAATTTTATAAATGGAAAGACCCTATTTTGTTCAAGACTTTTAAATTCCTTTGCTTTGTTCAACAAACCCCTGTACTTGCTGTGAGGGGATTGCTGATTGCTTTGTCAGCAAGACCAGTGATATCCAATCTTTGATTTCTGATTCATTTGCTTCTTCCTTCCCTTTGATGAATAGAATAAACGTCTAGCTTTTCAAAAAAACTTCTCTCGCCTCTCACTTCCTTAGTAGTGAGACTGTTTTATGTGAAACATAGTGCTCGTCTTTTGGACTGTCTTCCTCTTCACAGAGCTCAGAGCTGGGTAAGTACTTTGCAGTCTTGCATTACAGAAAACAAAATTTTCTCTCCATCTATTGTTAACTCTTTTGTTAGGATGTCAGCTTTACCTGTGGCCACAGTGCTCCCTGTCTTCCCTTTGGCCATTTCTTCTGGCCTTTTGTGTTGACATTGCTCTCTGAGGTGGCCAGATCTACCCTTGTTGTTGTATGGAATGGGTGAGAAAGTAAAGTTTTGAAACTGGTTCTGCATGAAATATGCAGAGAGCTTATGGAGGTAATCTTGAAGCAAGCAGAATTGAGCAGTTAGCATAAATTAGGCCCGGTTGACCATGGTACTGGCATGTAAACTTCAGCTAGCCCTACAGGATAAGGCCACAGCTTAGTTACAAGCATGGAGTACTTCACAGTACAAGCACTGTGAAGGCAGTGATAACACCCTTGAGAAGACTAGGTGGAGAGCAACATCAACAGAGGCAATTTGAACAAATCTGACAAAGAACGGGGTGTTTTCTACATCATCCAATAACTGTCAGCAGGCAGAGAGACTGGGGATTCACCGGCTTGGCCTTAGGAGCACCCACCATGTGTCCCCCATATGCCATGCCTGCGCCCATGGCTTTTCTCCCAGACCTCATCACGGCCATCAAGATCATCAAAGGGCTAGTGAACCTGCATCATGGAAAGACCAAAGGAGTTAGATCCTTTCTTGCCATAGAAGAGAAGATCTCATCACAGTGTTCAAGCACTTCAAGGCCAGCTAAAAGGAGAACAAAGGCTCTTTTCACAGGGAGCCACATGGAAAAGAAAAGGAACAGCGTGTACAACTTGCACCAGGAAAGGCTTCATCTCAATATAAGAAAGTCATTTTTTACGCTAAGAACAACTGTATGCTGAACAACCTCACCAGGTTACTGGGGTTTTCAAGATGCAATTGGACAAAGTGCTGAATAAGATCATCTAGGCTCCATTTCCCACAAAATGGTGGACCAGATGATCTTCCAAGGTCCATTCCAACCAGGACTGTTCTATGATTCTATGGTTCTTGCAGGGAGCAGAGAGGTAACCTAAATCACTGATTGCCTTTGTCTGTCACTGAAGTTCGTCAGTATCTGAGTCTGTGCAGTCTCCACACTGTTATTTGGTCTTAAACTGTGACCCAGGCTCCTGAAATTGTATCTGTCTTATTAACATTTCAGAAAGTCCCAGCCACACCATCACACTCAGTGCCACACAAACACATGGCAAAAAACAGTTCCTGTCTGCTTATGTTTTAAAGCCAACAAAATGGAGAAATGCACTATTGGCATCCCTGTTTAAAGGTGGAGAAGGGAAGCTCTGTCCCATGAGCAAACTTACCAAAGGCTGGGCAACATGTCTGGGAAAATTAGTGTTAAAACTTGATGATGGAATCACAACCATCTTGCCATGTTACAATTGCTAGAGCTTGTCATATTTGGCTAAAGTGCTTTAGTTATGTGAACTACAAGATGCTAATGCTTTAGCTAAGAAAAATATTTTTGACCTGTGAAGTCTTGACCACTCTTCTTATGCACTTTGAAAATGTATGTGTGCTTCCTCTGAAACACTTGAGTACAGCTCTGTGCTATCTCAGTAGGAAAAAAAACAGGGATCATTTCAGTGGGAACACCATGCCAGATTTGGGGTTGCACCATCTCTGAATAATGGAGAAGTGTGAAGGCCTCCTTTTTGTCATGCTCCTTACTGGACAACATAAATAGCAAGCTTTAGGCACGATTCTTACAGTAGGACTCATTACCTCTTCTCTTAAATAACTCTTCATTGCATTTGGTCTATAGAAGTGTGAAGGAATATGTACTCAGAGGTCTGCAGGTCAGGCTGAGATTGCAGGTGTATCATAACTGTGGTATGAGCTTCATAAAAATCTCTGCAGTATGAGGAAGAAAAATAAAAATATTGATTGCAAGATTTGATCAGTTGCACTTTTCAGAAGAAATTTCTATCTGATTTGTTATGTTATTGATTTTTTTCTTGCTCTTTGAGTAATTATTTTCAGCTATACTTAGCTGATTGCCTCACTTTGAACTAGTATCAGATATCAGATTTAGGGGGGTTTATTTAAATGTGAGAAAATATTCAGTTTAAGAAGGATTATAAAGTCAGATCTGAAAGAGAAAGCTGATATGTGTACTTCTGGGGAAGAAAAACAGAAGCACTTTCTACTTCCTAATATGGGAAGTGAGGCCATTCAACAGTGTGAGAAATGTAGAACACGTTTTATTATGTTCAAAGGTGCAAGATAACTTATCAATCTTTAATTCATCATGTGCTTTACAGTGCTATTTACCTAGATATCATTTCCAAATATAGCCTGAACATTTGTAAATACGTAATGTTATATCTTTATTGCAATAGGTATTCTTCTGCATGATTCAGCAGAATATTGAGTAGTGTATTGAAAGTTTGCAGCTATATCTGTAACAGTTGTTGAATCTGGACAGGTGACATATTGAAATGAGATTACTGTTTCTTCTTGCTACCTTCATTTCCTATTTCTAAATTTTTATTTTCTTTAAAAAGAGCTCATAAAAATGCTTAAATATCTCCTGATTATTGCTCTATTAAGAGTGACTTGATCCAAAATCTGCTGAGGTCGTCAAAAGATGATTGAAGTTTTGGATCAAGCTCTCCAAATGTAGGTGATCATGAATTGACTGAAAACACGCTATAGGCAGTGAAATTCAATTTGAATATGGCTTTTTTTTTCTGTGTGGTCCCCCTCCTGTAATGCATTAACACATTTTCTGCCTTTGTCAAAAGCAATAAAATCTCAGCCATGGCTTTTTGCCACACTAACGTATATCCAGAACTTGTCAACTTAATATGCAAATCTTCTCAAATTTTGTCCCAAAATATAAATACAGGGAAACATGGAGTAACATATTCAGCTTCTCAGACAGCCTGTGTTGCAGGTACATCCCAGATTATTGCAGAGAGCACTCTGATAGATTTCTTTTAATGTCACACAACCTTTTTCTTGAAAGTTCATCAGATAGAAAACATGCATAGGCCTCCTTGTTAGGTGTTACATTTTATGGAATATCTGAGACCATAAAATAAAGTACTGTA
>JAAGNO010024531.1:1342-15328 GCA_033439905.1 Ceryle rudis
AAATCTCCCGCTCTCTGGAAAAAAAAAAAAAAAAAGAAAGAGAAAAAAGTAGAAGAAAATACCTCGTTGGCGGTGGGAAGTCCGAGGGCGGCCAGCCTGCCGGGTCCGCGGAGCCGAGGAAGGGGCTTTGCCCGCCCGACTCTCCGGGTGAACTTTGGTAGAGAGAAGGGCGAGTAGAAAACCTCTCCACGCTATACATTTAACCCCTCCCGCACTGAGTTTAATTACTCGCAATAGTTGTTCTAATGTATGCTGTCACACGGGAGAATTGAGAATGCATATCGTTAATATGAATTAATCTTGATTTTAATAGCAACTGACAACCGATCTCCAAAACGCTGAGCGGTTATCGCCGCTCCGAACGCCCGCCGCCGGGGTGCAGCGGAGTGCGGAGCAGTGCGGAGAAATAGCCGGGAAAACTTTCCTGGGTGCCGGGCTCAGGGGCTGACCCCGGCGGGCCCGGGTGTCCCCGCCGAGGCCGCGCCCGCCGGTGGCTCTCCGTGTTGCGGGGATCCGCCGGTGGTCCCGGCCCCGCGCTACCGCTGCACCCCGCTGCCTCCAGCGCCCTGTCCGCGGCACCGCCGCCCAGCAAACATTGCATTTGCCTTTTATGCATCTCCCTCCTCTCCTTTTTTTGTGGTTTCGTTTTTGTGTGTGTGTGTGCGTTTGTTGTTTTTTTTGTTGTTGTTTGGGGGGGGGGAGTGGGATGTTTTATTTTGGGAGACACCGCCGTGCCCAGCTGCACCTCCCGCCTGGCTTTGTAAGGGACGCCGGGGGGAGCCGCAAGAGCCGCAGTAGTCACGGAGCCTCCGCCGCCCCCACGGCAGCTCCCTGGCTCTCCGGGGCCGCGGGCCCTGCATCAGGCTCTGCGCACCGGTGGGCCGCCTAAATAAAAGGAGAGCCGCCCCCTTACCCACACCCACTCCCTGACCCACGCATATATCTGGGGAGAAATCACTGCCGCCTCTCATGTATCCATGTTCTGATTTACGATTAAAATTTAAAGATGCGCATTCATATTTTACTGAACCTAATGCGCCCTATGAATTTTTAATCCATTAAGATGCGGGCTATACTTTGAGCAAACTCCACCTTTGTTTTGAGCATAGGGCAGCACCGCGCCCGGCTCTACCGGAGGGTGGTCCTGGTGCCCCCACACCCCCCTCGGCTCCCACCGCCTCCGGGCCACTCCCCCGGGGCTCCGGCTGCGGGGGGCGATCTGACCTCGCCGCGGCCCCGGCACCGAGGGTGCGGACAACTGCAACCCGCGGAGCCGGGCCATCCACCGCGCAGGGACGCCCCGTCGGGACAGCCCCGCACCCTTCCGCGGTGCCTCCGCACCCCCAACACCCTCGCTTCCCCCAGTCCGGCATTGCACCCCGCACTGGCTTCTGCTCCCTCCTCCAAATGTGGTTTCGGGGTCGGTGCGTGGTGTTGGGCAAGCACCGGGGAGTGCACCCTTCGCGACGCCCCGCCGCTCCCTGACACCTCCCGAGGCGGGACGGCCCCGCCGGCCCTTCGGCCTCTCCGGGGCCGCTCTGCCGCCGCACGCCAAGTCAAGTCACGAAGTCAAACTTAAAACCCGGAACGATCAATGAAGACTTTTGCCGTCCGTGGCGCCTCGTGCTTCCTGGCACTAAAATAAATGCAAGAAATCGAAACTTAATTACTTGAAAGAAATCCAGAAATCCCTCTGCATAATTTATCCAAGCATTTTTCGTGGCGTTTGTGTTGAATACACGCGTTTAGCTCCGCACGCTCCTCTCCCCTCGTCAGACGCGGGGCGACGGGCGGCCGGCACGTCCCGGCGGACAGCCGTGAATCCGCCCCCCCCAGCACCCAGCCCGGCCGAGGGGCAAGGGAAGGAGAGGGAGGTCTCTGGAGAGGACTGCCTTTCTACCTCGGGGTTGCCCGGCGCTGAGCACGCACACACACGCATACCTCCCCCTCGGCTGAGAGCATCTCCTGGGGCAGCGATGCGAGCAGGGAGGCGTGCGGTACCCTCTCCTCCCTGCCTGCGAGGTCTGAGCCCTGAGCGAGACACTCGGCAGATATTTTCTGATCAGGAGTGTCTGGCGTAACAACCCGAGTCTCCTAAGCATAATGGAAAGTGTCAATAAAGTAACTCAGTTATTCTGATAAACTCCCCCCCTTGTCTTTGATGGTACCCCCGTGGCCTCTGCAGTCCTTCTTATGAATAGGGTATGACACCTGCTAGCTGGGGGTAGTGTATTAACTGGCGATGCAGCCTTCTCATTTGCCATCTAGCCTGGCTGATGAGAGCCGTTCGGTGAGCCTTTTGCTGAATTCATTAGGACTGGGAGTCTGCTGGCTCGGGAGCAAACTTTATCACAGACACCTCATCGAGAAGTTGAAGTAATGTTATGAAAGAATGAAAAATACATTTGGGAGCAGCCTGGAAACTGAAGTACATTTTGATTTAACTTACATTAACAGAAACCTAATGTAAAAGTGAAGGGATCTAACAAAACCATTAATAATTTAAAAATAATTACAGATAGTCTATCCTTACTATTCATAACCACTCAACATTTTAGACAAAGAAAGCTGAATATTCTTCATGGGAGAAAGATGTGAGCAGACTGCTAAGCAGGAGCCGTCCGGCTCATGCTGCTTCTTCTCTGCTCACATATACCACGTGTTCCCCATGGTACCCAGGGTAGAATCCAAAAAGTACTTTTCCAGGAGGAAAGGTGAAAGCTAGCTTGAGGTGGAGGGCAGGTCCTGCCTCTCTACAGGGCATTTTGGCAGGTGTAGGACACAGATTTCAATCCTTCTTGCTGGAGTTGCTCTTTGAGGTGCACCCAGTCTTGCAGGGGAGACCAAGGACACTTTTATGCCTTCTTGGGCTCTCACAGGGCTCTGCCATCCTTGGAAGCCTCAGAAAAGGCCTTTTCCATCCATAGCCTTCGTTAACACCAGTGGCAATGGTGACTCTTGTGTCCCATGCTGTGCCATGCTATTTAACAACAGCTGATATCAGCACCATACATCACCTGCTTGGCTTGCCATGGCTCTGCACAAAAGTTATTTTTAATGCATCCATTTTATTCAAGTTTCCATCATATGCTTTGTAGCTCAAGGGTCTCAAGCATCCTGCCAGGCCATGATTTTGCCTGTATTTCTGTTCACTTGGGATTTTTTTGAGATACACCTGCTGTCCAAACACTGTGTAAAATCAAAGCAGCTGGATATGAGGCAAACTTCACTGATTTTCCTTACAGATAAAGATAAAATTGTAAAGAGGGAAACACGCAGACATGAAGTGACTTCTAAAGAAAAGAAATATTTGACAATACCAAGCAGATAAGAAATTCTGATTTAACTCTCACGGGAACCTATCTTACAAATAGCCTTACAAGTGGGATCCTTTCCTATCTGCTTCTCCAACCGCTCCTTGCACTGAAAGCATTAAGATCTCATGGATCATTAAAAAAAATAATCCTATAAATCACACTATGGATGTCCTTGGGACTCTATTCTTGCTGATTTAGACAAAACCCTGGTATCTTAGATTACCCTTCATTAATTATTTTCATTAATTTTCCTTGTTATAGATGTATTATCACAAATCATATTCCAAACACATCCCCTAATTAAGCATGAAATTCCTCTCTACCTCCGTATGCCATTTAAATGGAGCAATGAGAATGTGCATGTTCAGCCCGGTGCCCGGAGGCTGGTGGCAGGCAGTTGGTGCAACAAAAGATGGTGCTTGAGTGTCAGCTATCTTTCAGGACTTGATCTAACTCAGAGAAAATATTTTGATTTTCTATTTGTTCATCAACATGGGCATCTTCTCAGCTCAGAGCTCTTAACCCTTCTAAAATTTCAGCATACTCCATCTGCTTCTGCAGTGTTTTCAAGGCAATCTGAGTTCCTTTTCTCCCCCTTCCACCATGCAGGGTGTTGGCTGATCTCTTTATATGTCCCCAGGATTCACCAAGCACCACAGAGCAGCTTTTCCTTTTCAGCCAGGAAGAAAAACTGAGAAGTGATAAGCATTGACAAAGGTGATGAAACCCTCATGTCTCCAGGAAGGCTGTCACCAGTGGATAGATGCAATTTTAAAACTGGTTTAACAGTTGTGTCACTGGATTGGTGTTTGTACCTTGGATACTGTGTGCTAAAATACCTAGGTAGGCAGGATCCTGCAGTCCCATGTGAGAGGTCTATAATGTACAGCTGTGGTATTTGGTGTGTGACATGGCATGTCCTGTGCTTTCCTTGGTCTCTGTAGTTTTGGTGAGGTCCTGCATGGACTCACCCTGCTTTGTGAATGGGTAGCAGAAAATGTCTGTCTTATTCTGATTTCTCCCGTTGATTCAATGTCCACACAATCAGAGCATGATGGGACTTGTCAGGTGAGGAAGGCCCGCTAGGGCCAGCATCTGCTGGAAATATTAGCTATGTGCTGAGGCATTGGGCCCTGCAGGACCAGGCATGCTGAGCTCAGACGTAGTCTACAGGCTCATCCTCCTTGAAAAGCAGGCTTTCATTCTCCAAAGATATATTTGTGCATAAGAGCAATGATAATTGGGTGGGGGTTCCACCTTATAGATGGACATAAACACTTGTCTATGCTTTATTCAAAGATAATCACAAATCCTCAACTTTTCTTTTTTCCTTTTTTTTTTTTTTTTTGTTTTGTTTTGTTTAAAATTCAGTAGAAATGCATTTCACCTTTCCTACAACCTCTGGGCACACATCAAAGCCTTTCCCTTCACACACAGAGCACGGGCAGGTGTCTGCTTGTGTTCTCCCAGCCCTTTTTATAAATGAAATATTGTACATTCTGAAGAGTGCTAATATAATGAAATCAAATTGTGAAATGCCTCTGCAGTTCATATCAACATTTCCTGCTGGAAACAGCCTGTTAGGACTATGTTATCATGTATCTCTCCCAGTCCCAAGACAGAAATCAAATTCCAGTGAAATCTCTTACCAAAGACAATCAAGACATAGTGAACTTGAGTAAAAAAATTTTTTTTTTCTTGTTTAGGCCAGCATGCTTCCCTGGAGTAAGTGAATTTTTGCTGCACATGCATGAGACAGGGATAACACTTTTTACCAGGTGCCAGCATCCCTGTCTTTCCCAGTGACTCAGGCTCCCAGCATACTTGTCTGCCTCTGAAAATGTTCTGATGGGTCCAGACACTAGCTAAAAGTAGGTGGTGAGGTGGAAGTTTTGTTGTTTGTTTTTTTTCCTTGGGGGCATTTTTGGTTTGGATGTTTGGGTTTGTTTGTTTTGTTTGGGATTTTTGTGTGTGTGTGTTTGTTGTTATTGGTGTTGGTTTGGGATTTTTTTTGTGTGTGTTTGTTGTTGGCGGTGTTTTTGTTTTGGCTTGACACAGTTTTTACTAATGTTCGTGGATAATTTTGAATGAGAGGGTTGGATCAGACGAGGCTTTTCGAATCATTAAAACTTGTGCTGTAAGTGCTGACAGCTGTGGAATGGCTCTTAACGGAGAGGGATGGGCTGGGGAGGGCCCGTCCCGCGGTTCCTCCGTGCTGGGGGCCGGCGGGGCGGCGGCATCGGCGGGGGGCGCGCGCGGCTGCTCTCCTGCTTTGTTTTATTTTCTGGGGAGGCCGGGGCAGCCCCGAGGCCTCAGGACCAAGAATTCCCTCCCTCTCCGGTTCCAGGGTGCGGCGGCCCCGGGTGATGCTTTAGGGTGGCGGGGCTGGCGGCAGCTGGAGCTTGTCCGTGTGGAAACCGAGGTCAGTCCCTGGGGAGCTGACGAAAGTTTGTCCCGGGAGGGATCACCCCGGCAGGTGTTTCACGACGGCCGGGGAAAGGTAGAGTGTTCCCCAGGCCTGGCTGGGGGGTGCCCGGACCGGGCCGCGGCTGCCGGTTTCCAGGCTCTGGGGAAAATTCCTCCCTCAACCGGAGCCAAACGCAAACCCTTCTCGGGATTCCCAGCACAATGCTGCAACCTGCCTGCTGTGCAGAGCGTGAGAGAGGTAAGTCTTAGAGCAAAACACTTTAAATTATTTGTCTCTCTGTTAGCCCTGCTGCCCTTCCATGTCCCCTGTATGACATCTCACGGTGTGTCATTGTATGTTGCATTTTGTGATTTGTATATAGTAGGGGGCCTGCTATTTTATTAATATATATATATAAAAGTGGCACAAAGGTAAAAGACATGTCAATCTAGAAGATAGTTTAATCTGTATTCATCAGTTGCTCAGGATACTTAAAAATCAGATGAAAGACCAGAAAAGCTCAGGAACCTGACAAGTAAGGGTTATGTGCTTGGAGGCCAAAGCAATTTAAGTTAATCAGTTAGCAAGGCCCAGATGCTTTAGATACTAAAAGGTAGGGGTGAAGAACCCCAAGCAGGGAAAAACGGGTGGGTGGAAAGTTTATCTTCTTGCAGGCAAGTAAGGGAAAGAAGCTGCTAAAAAGAGTTTTATTTGTTTTATTTGATTCAGAATTGCACTCCATCTGTGGGCAGGAGCCTATGCTCTGTGGGCTGGGTGAACCCTGGCTTGGGAAGGAGGTAGGGCTGGTTTACAATTCTAACCCTATTTTGAGGCCTGCTGCAAAAGTCAGAAGACTTGTGTAGAGTTTGATGTTCAATATTCCTATGGCCCCGTTTTAGCAGGGGGTGAGTTCTTTACACGCAGTTGTTGCTTTCACAATCTTGTAGATAAGCTGTGTCAGCACAGCCTTTATAAATGCCATTCTTGCCAAAGATTTATGATGTAACTGTAAAAGTGTGCTCTGGACTGGTACCTTCCATAGAAGGTTTTAGTGAGGGATCTTATTTTTAGAGTGTTGGTGCATTTATTTTCTATGCCTAAGATACATGATGCAAAATGTAATTTATAATGTGGCATGATAAAAATGGATGAGCTCTGAGGGGATAGGAGAGTTACTCCTGTACCTACGCATATCTTTTCTGGTAACATTTTGATAATGATTTTATATGTGAGTTATAGTGGTGTGAGAGGTGGTGGCAGTGCATCAGGCAATGGTAGGAGCTACTGTGTCAATTCTGACCTTATCAAGATTGCTATATGTGTACAAAGCAGTCAAGTTGAACAAAGAGGGAGGGAGAAAACACCAAAAGTACATGGC
Source organism: Ceryle rudis (assembly GCA_033439905.1). Classification (NCBI taxonomy): domain Eukaryota; kingdom Metazoa; phylum Chordata; class Aves; order Coraciiformes; family Cerylidae; genus Ceryle; species Ceryle rudis. Next base: position 8,445 of record JAAGNO010024531.1, read on the forward strand.
TAGTATTTGCTTTTATTTATTCCACTGTAAGTCAGAAATAAGAGTTAGTTGGAAACATCTTTGCTGAATTAATATATGTGTGAATGCTCCAAACATTTCAATGGTCTTAAAAAACTTCAACCAGATCCATGAATAACCGGATAGCTTTCTTCTAAGAGCTGAGATGCACTACCTCCTGCACTGCTGTTTGGCAAGCCTCCTTATTTTAAAGAGGCAATCCAATGTTAGAGCTGGTTTTCAGACAGGCTGCATTTACTATTTTCACTATTGCCATACCTATTTATTTAATTGTAATTGTGATAACTTTTTTTTTTTTTTCCCACAAATCAAGCTGTTGCACCTAAAGTGGTGGGCAAAGAACCCAGGTCTCTCTATCTGTATCAATAGTGGCTCATTTTCCCCTTACTCAGGGTCTTTGTGCTACAGGCATCTGCAAAGCAAAATCCATGTACATGACAAATGAAAGCTGGGCTAGCGCATTCTTCATTATGGCAAAGATCCTACCAAGTCAAAGACCCACTATTAAGTGAGAGTTTTATCTGACAGATTCGGGCTGTACGAGTACTGCTAAAATTAAGAAACTACTAAATGAAGTTTGTGATCTTGTTTTGGGTTGGTTGGTTTATTTTGATGTGGGTTGCTTGGGGTTCTTTTTAGTTAAATAACTGTCAGACTAGGGACTATAAAAATGTTGTTGCTTAGTGTATACACATAGTTTACCTTTTGAAATCCTCATCTCTCTTTATATTATGCAGGCAGAAATGCCTACATATGTTAGCACTTCCCTAGTTTGTTAGCTAATATATGTATGAATTGGACCTTAAATACTATACTTGGCACACATCAGAATATTAAGATTTCAGGTTGTAGCAATTGCTCACTTCAGGGCTATAACATGAATTCTTGAGCTACTTCTAGTAGTAAAAAAACCCAACTATAAGTCAACAAGTAAGTTATTTTAGGTTTTTGTGGTGTTCTTGCCAGCTCCTCTGGTACAAAAGCTGTTTGTTTGCATCCCCTGTTTGACAGCTCATCAGAACTTCAGCTTCTGGAATAATATCCACACAATTTTGGAGAAGACAGAAATGAGAAATTTAGCCTTTATCTGCTCATTGCTTTTATACCATGTTTCCAAAACACATGCTAGTATGAATCCTGTGATTAGCTGAAAGACAAGCAACTTGGGTCTGAGTTGTCTGTGTCAGATGCTAGAACTGTACTGTTCAGAACTTGCTTGAAGACTACTGAGTTTGTGTATGTGCAAATAACTTAAAAAAAAAAAAAAAAAAAATCTGCTCCTAATTGCTATAATCTGTCATGAAGCCAAGAGTGGGATCAGCATTTTAAAGCAGGTGGAGGATGGTGGGGTCACATGTGATGGCAATGCAGGATGTGAGCAGGAGGCACATGCCTTCTGAGAATAACTGTTGTTACTTAGTGAGGTCTATGTTTCAGAGGAGAAGTGGAAGAGGAGAGCAAGAACTTGGTGCTAGAGGGGGGAAAAGGTTGACTGCTATGTCTTCAGGATGAAGATGTTTTCTACTCTGCTGTGGTGCAAGCTAGTGCTGTAGGGAATGTGTTTTTTAAACTTATTTTTCATTAATCCTTGCATCTGCAGAAGGAATATCTTCCTTCGGGACTGGTCTAATGTGGAACAAACACCCAGCATCTGGAGACTGATGTTTACTACCTTCTACCTCAGGACTCAGATGCTTACCTGACTCACTGATCCAAAGATGTCTGTATATGTGTTTAGCTGAAACATCTAATTTCATACCTACTGCTGAAATGAAACAAAATAGGATAGGGCTATAGAAATGGAAATCTAAGCAGGAGAAAAAAAAAAAAATGCCGAGTGGCTGGGATGAGGGTAAGGGAGCACAGTAAGCCCATGGTAGTCATTACTTGCCATGCTTGATGTACCCACTATAGAGGCACTTGGATGTTCCAGCACTGAGCACCACCAGAGAAAAAGGAGAGGTCCCTGCTGGGCCCTGAACAAAGGCAGGGAGTGCAGGGTGCTTGCTGCCCATGTGTGCCATGAGGACTTCACAAGAAGATAAAGCTGTTAAACAGAAGCATGAGTTTCCTTTGGGTTAATGTGATAGTTTGTTATCATCTGAGTTTATGATAATAAGAGGAAGTCTGGAGCAAGCGTGGGCTTTCATAACCGCAAGGGAGGGTCCCAAGAGAAGGTGTTAGGTGTTCAGGCTCAGTCTGCTTGCCACAGTAACTGTGCGTGGTTGGGCTTTGTAATTTCCAGAAGCAATTAACACAAGAAAACCAAACACTGACTCAATGAGGCAAAACAAATCTCATATGTTTCAGTGCTAACTCAAAAGTTGTTTTTCATCCCTACACTTAGCTAACTTAGTCCAGGAATTTCCTTTTTCTTCCCATCAGAATCAAATAAAGATTTTAATCCCATTTATGTCAAGATCATGTTCCAGAAAACTCTGAACAAAAATGTTGTGGCTAGTGGCTGACAAATAATGTGTTTGGGGTTTAGAAAGCAGCCACTGAAAGCTGTTCTCTGTTTGAAGCTTCTTGCTGGCTTCAAGGTTTGGCAAGTTCAGACTGTGTAGGCCCAGCTGCCATCTAGCCTGGTAACCACCACAGACTCACCTTTCCTGTCATTACTTCATGTTTGGTGAGTTTGATTACAGAGAGCTGAAATCGGATACTAATGCCACTGGAGACTTAGGTCCTCTTGGTTTTGAAGTAAATTGAACAAAGTAGGTTTGGCAGTAGGTGGACTTGATCCTTTTTATTTTCATAAGAAGCTGGCCAACTGATGTTGGTGGAGGGTAATTACTCAATGATTTTAAATCATCAAAGAGCTTGTTTAGTAAGGGGGATGACACTTGAGCATGAGGCTCATGGCTCTTTCTCGGGCAGGGTGGGTCCTGGCATAGCCAGGCTCTGGCCACACCTGGCCCTTGGACATCGCTGGGTCTCGGCTGTGGGATGGTGCTGGGTTGTTGGCTCTCTGGAGGGACTACTGTATCCTGGTGTACATTATGTGCTGAAAAGCACAACAGTGCTTACTTCTGGCTGGGGTCTTCAGAGGCTGCTACGACACCAATAAGTAAAAGCTAATTGCAAATTTATTTCCACGTAGCAATAAGGGAAAAACACTTGGGGCCAGTTTCCTTTAAAGAAAAGTGGGGAAAAGCCTGTTCTACACTCATCTGATTAACCCGTGCTGTTAATCACTGCCAGGTTTATGAACCTCTATTATAAACTTGTTACTCTAAGGGGTTTCAGTTCAGTGATTGAAAAACAGCTTTAGGGCCTGGGTAGGAAAGAGTAGCAAGAAGTAGAAGTAGAAGCACTGAGCCTTTGAAGAGGTGTATAAATAATTAGCAACATATTTCATGTGTACGTTTTTGTCGAGATACACTGTCAGACCTGGGATTTTATCAGAACATGATGAAAATGTAGAAAGAGCTCTAATTATTCTAGCAAAACAATGTTGAAATCTAAAATAATTTGGGATATTAGGTGCTATTTTAGGTCACAAGTACCAGCTCTGCACTGCCCAACTGCTCTTATATCTTCTGTGGTTTCTTCAGAAATCAGAAAGTGGTTGAAAGGTTCTTTACACTCTTGCGTCTTTTGAATCTTAGATGCATATTTCATGGTTGCAAAACATACAACACAGGTGAAAACCTGAACTGCATCTTAAAAAAGCAAAGTGATGAATAAATAGTTGCCCATGCAACTCCAGAAGCTGGAGAAAATACACCAGGTAAACAAGGAGACAAAGGTGGGAACTTCTTTCAACACTCCACTGGAAAGGTGGGGGGGTGGAAAAGCCTCAGCTCTCTAGCACATACCCATGTGTGCCACTCAAAAGGGACAAAAACTTTGTTCTTGCTGATGAACACAAAGCACAAATTCTGCTAATGAAATGCATATATCTGGAAGCTAATGGCATCACATATTTAAGAAGTGTCTTAAATACCAAGAATAACAGTGTTTTAATCATAGTTTGGCATCATTCCAGTTGTGGGTGGTTTTTTTTTTTCCTATTTATGTGGTAAAATTGTTTGCTTTTTTTGGTGCAAGAATTCTGCTCTCCCATTTTCAAACACTAATCCTGATCTCTGGGGAAAAGCCCCAGCTCCACTTGTAGAAGGCTTTGTTATTCTCACCTGGAGGAGCAACTCAGTGGGTGTTGGCATGAGTTTTGTCCAACTAAGAGTTCATTTTGGCCTCAGCATAAGCCAATGTCATCTGGTGGGTGTGGGACCCCCATGAGAAACTCACATTCTCAAATGCAGAGGCTATTTTTGTAGAAATGCACTGGTTTCTGCTAATTTCAGAAATGCTAATGGTACTTCAGTGAGGTCGGGAATTCACGATCTCTCTCTCTCTCTCTGTTAGCCTAAACAGAATCAAGATTTCTTTCTTCACCTTTTCTTGCCAAGGCTTTCTGCCCAGCTTTGAAGTCTGCGAGAATAAATCAAATTCAAAGAGCGAACTTCATTTTGCCTCCAGTTTGAATGTTTGGGCTGAGCAGTGGTACTCTTAGTGCAAGATCACAGGCCAGTGAATTTTTAAGTCGTGGGCATGAGGCATTTACTGTGCCTTCTATTCTACATTAGGAATCACATAGACACGTTTAAATAGTGAATACAGTTTTTTTTTTTTAATAGCTTTCATGCTTGTGTGCATTTGTATTTTAAGAGGCGAGTACTTGGCTACCTTTAAGCTGTATTTGTTCTTTGTGTTTGTCAAAAAATTTAAAGGAATCTGACTTGTGTAGCATTTAAGGGATTAAGAACCGTGTTCTCTGCATGTTATGTGATGTGAAATGCAGTGGGATCTCTACAGAATGACAGTGAAATGAGAAGTTACAGCTGGTATGTGGAAAGAGATAGCATCAACCATAATCCTCCCGGGCTTAGCTTGGCAGCATGTGAGCTCCTAAAGGAATACCATGAGGCAAAACTGGACCTAATGGGTGCCTGTGGGCACTGGCTCTGACTGTGCAGTCTCTGTACGGCTGCTCCTTCCTGCCAGAGGCACCAGTGTGAGCAGGCCTGGGATTGCCCACCCAAACAGCTCTGCAGGACTCATGAACAGTTTGTCACAAACCCAGTGAATGTGGTGGCAAAGTCTTAGCTGTACCTGCACCAGTCCAGGTGTTACTCCTTTGTGAAGTGCTATCTCAGTTAGCCTTTCTTACTATTTAAATGTTCATTTCCATTCTTGCTAAGAGTGTACTATCACTTTTACATTTCTGCCTCTAAACATGCTTTTGTTACTCAAAAGGAGAGCTGTGTGCAAGAGGTTAATGCTCAGGCACCAGACAAAATACTGAGACATATATAAAGCCAGTTCCGCCTCAAAAAAGCTGGTTCTTGCCACCCTAGTTTTAAACTGAAATAAATGCTATAGAAATCCCCAGGCTTCAGCAATGTAAAAAAGGGCTGTATTTTCTTGTCTACCTTCAGTCTCTTCTGGTCTCCACTGGAAGCTTACACTAACCTGTCTATTTCATGTCCCACAGAATCAGACCGACTTATTTGGTAGCCCTCTGTATGGTGATTTTGATTTTGATTTTTCACAGTAGCCCATAGGGCAGGTATTACATTTAACAAGTGAGTGGAAACCGTGCCACTCAACTATTACTTTTTAATCTGCTAAGCAGGAAAGTGAGTCTTTTAAGCACATGGCTTGTGGGAGGTCATCATTAGTCTGTCAAGGTATTTCTTTATTTCTATCTTCCATATATGTATTCGGTATGGCAACCCCTAGTTATATTCTTTTGAACAGACAAGACATACTGTTTATGAAAACAGACTTCTTCAAAGCAAGCTGTGGTGGCAGGTAAAGGAGGCAAGGTTGTTTACAATATTTTAAGCCAAACTGTTCCTTTGGCAGGAGGTTTTCTGTAACAAGTGAGAACAACAAGAATTAGCGCGCTCAGCACTTCACCGAGTGGATATTTTTGTCTGTAATGAGAAGAATGAGATTTGTTTGACACAAGCTACAAAACAACAAAGGAAAGATGAAGAAGGAGGGCAGAAATACATTACTGAAGGTGAGTAGAAACAAGTTCACCGCTCTACTGTGAATTCACAATTCTTGCTCATTATAATGTATAATTGCAGCTGGCATCATTCCAGAGGAGGGCTTGAAAGAAGGTAGGTCTTGCCAATTGTTCTAAATCCCATTGAGGAACTGACCACAGCAGCATCCTACCTGAGTTCATATAATTCAAATCATTCCCATTTTATTCTTCTGTACTGGGTCCTTTTTATGCAGAAATGCAAATTCTCTTCAGACTCCTGAGATTTGAAAATGGATTAGAATTTTTATGTTCCTCTGTTAAGGGTAAAAATAGGTTATCCCAAGATAGACAGCCCCCCATATATACTGATCTGAGAAAATGGGAATAGCTTATTTTTGCCATTAAATGAATTAACTACTTTCGGCAACCATGGCCAATGACATCGTTGCACCTCTTCTGAATTTGTGTTTTTGAGTTTTTTCAGCAGTTTAGTGATAAATTTACTAATGCCAAATTTTATTTACTTGAAGTAGGATGTTCAGCCATGTGTCATTTAAAAGCAGCGGTGGTTGCATGCATATGGCTCTGAACCCTGGTTTCCTGGCTCTAAAATACCTGGCCATTGAATGGTGTATGGACAATGATGGCTTTTCTTCTGGCCTCCCAGAACCTCTTCACACCTTGCATATCCTAGTTACATTGACACTGTTCTTCTCTTTCCAAGGTCTTCTGATAGCTTCAAAACTGGAGTTATTCATAAAGTATTCACTGTGTCACTTGCTCTCCCCCCCTCTTGCTGGGTGTTTCATGGCAGCTGTCTCCGCTTTTGCTCCCCCCCCCCCCGCCCCCCCCCCCCCCCCCA
>JAAGNO010024531.1:15338-33537 GCA_033439905.1 Ceryle rudis
CAGTCAAAGTTTTCATCTAAACTGGAAGTGAAAGGTGCATCTGGCCAGGCTCCTTAATCAGTAAAATATGATCATGGTGCTGAGACTTCATTCCATGCCAACCTCTCCCCACCCCAAACCTGTAGTGCATCATGTGTACCTGTGCTTCATTTCATTGCAAGTGTGGGATAGGAAACTGGTGAAGGGATCTGGTTGGAGGGTGATGATAGAGTGAACAGCTAGGACTTGTTCCATTACACAGCATCTTATTTATGCAGCTTTCCTTCTGTTTGGACACAACTGTGTGCTGCTTATTAATATTTCATTTGTGTTGCACATGCATGCTGCTAAGAATGGTGCTTATCTAGGCCTAAAAAGGCTATTAATAACTGATCCTATATGTGCTTATGAGTTTTCAGAATCTTACTACAGAAGTGATTCTTTTTTTGCCCGTTTCAACTCCAGTGTGAGAGGCTCTGCTTGCTTTTGCTTACTTTATCTCCGTGTAAGCCCACGATTGCTTGATTACACAATAAGAATAGCTAAGAAAATCGGCATGTCTAAGGATTCTAAAGGAACTAAATAATTCTTACAAAATAGTTTAAGAAGAATTATTTGGAACAACTTATTAATGTACTGGTGGCAGTGGTATTTTCTTTACTAGAGCTATCTGGGAAAAGTAAAAATTATGTTAAAGCTAAAGGGGTGTATATTCCACTGCATTTTTACCTACAGTTTTTGGTTTAGACCCTGATTTGTTACACAGCCATAAAACAGGGTTAATGTGATTGTAATAATATACACAAATCAGGGTTAGTTCTGCTGAGCATAAAATGAGAATTATATTGGGGTAAAGATTTATGAGACTACTCCTGGTTATATCGGGCAAGGAGAAAGCCACAGATGCCTTGTGTAAGCACATGGATATATGGGGGAAAAAGAGTTCTGAGGTTATATATAATCTACTGAACTTTATTTTTTTTTTTTGTCTATAAGATAAATTTATTAAAATCAGCAAGAAAATGAGTCAAGTTTTGTTGCTGTGAAAAGTTTCTTACAATTTCAGGTCTACTGTGTGAGTTTGGAAAACAGAGGGTGTTATTTTTTTTTCCTCAACATGGGCATGAACTATAATTAAACCAGGTACCCATATGTTTACATAGAAAGACAAATGGTCTGTTTATTTCAGCAGCTGTTTAACAAGCCACCAGCACAATCAATTAAATTAATCCCAGGAAATAAAACTTGAAATAAAGATGATATCTGAAATCATTTTTATTCATGGTTAGAGACCATGCAGATTCTTTTGACAAGTTGAAAAATCTTATGGGTGATGTTGAAAACTTCAATGTACAAGTGCTAATTCAATTTGAGGGCAAAAAACCTGACTTGATAGAATGGTTTCTGTAGAGATATTACTAGAATAGCAAACCCCCAAGCAATACAAAGGCAGCCAGAGTATTGTATGCTCATTACTTGAATTTTCAAACACTTAACAACTGTGAGAAGTATGAATATGCAAAGCTTCTAGACTGTGACCAACATTTTTCTTTTTCTTTTCTATTCCTGGAATGAAAAAGCCAGTGATTTATGTCATCGCATACATATAACTGTTATTAACCCAATTTAAAGTTGCATATGATATAAGGTCATAGGTCTCTAACTCAGCAGGGCATTAAAGTAAATCAGTCTCTTCACCAGCTGCAGCACCTTAAGTATGTGTGCAAGTGCTCTGTTGAACTGGGGCTAAAATTTCAGCTTTTGTAGCTGTTATGCAGGGGAGATGAAAAGTGGTCCTTGCATAGACAGTGCAATATTAAATTTAATAAATCACAGCTATGGAGATTAAGATATTAAAATGGGAACAAACTCTTGCCTTTAATGGTGAGAGTCCTAAACAGTAATCCTCATCTCTAGAAGCAAAAACACAGAAAAGAGAGCCTTATAATGAATGTCCCATGTGAGGGAATGGTTAGAATAAGAATTTCCCTCCCATGGGGAAGACCCCTTGACCTCTGTGAGGATTTCGGGGACTTACTGCCAAATCAGGTGTGAAGGCTCCAAAGACAGTGTCAATTTGCCTAATTTTAAGTTCTGGGACAGATCCTGCAAGATCATCTTTGCATATATAGTCCATTATGCCTAAATGGCATATGGTGGCATTTTATGGCAGATAACATACCGGCCCTGATGTTTTAACTGGAAACGTGAAATACCAGAGTGTGCACCAGTTACACTGGCATTGTTGCCTGACCCTCACTTCTGTTTTGTCTCGCATGAGCAGTGCTGTTGATTTGATATACAAAAAACCCTTGAGATATTTGTGTAAGACATAGAATCTTGTGCTTACTGCTGACTGCTCAGAGCTTTGACATCTAATCTTAAACAAAACAGTAAAAACTAAAAGTCTGGTTGGTTTGTTTGTTTTAAGCTAAAATCATGTTGTTATAAATATGGAAGGACACCAATATCTGCAGGTTAAGGCTAAAAGGACAATATCATGTTTATATTTTATGATCTCTTATTTTTAAAATGCATCTTTCTTATATTTAAAAAAGCTGAACTCTGTATAACATTGAAGAATAACACAAAAAGGCAGTTGATGTGCCATGAATGCTTTTATCTTTTACAAGCCAAGTTTTTATTCTGTACAGGCATTACAGGATTTATTCTGGGAGCTTTTCTTTTGAGATAACCCGTGGTCTTCCTCCTCCTTGGTAACTCTCACTGGTGCTGTTTGCAAGAGACTTCTCAACTGCCTGAGTCCCTTAATGGTGGCAAGTAGGCAAATAGTCTAAGTTATGACAAAAGTATCAAGGCTCTGAGCAAAGAGCTGGCAACATCTGTGTTCACTCTCGGCTCCCAAAGTCCTGGTGCTCTGAATGCTTTGATGGGAGCTGTGGGAGCGCAGTTGTCTACCTTCTCTGCAGCCAAATGCTCCTGTTTCCTTTCTGTGGAAAGTGTTAGAGTGGCCAGTCCTAGTGACCCATACCACAGGGTCATGTTTTGATATGGAGATAGGTGGTGATGTGCCCTGGGAGCGGGAAAGTGCTTCAGGGTCCTTAGCTAACGCTAAATTGCAGTGGAACAGTGGCAGTGGAAGGTTGTTGTGGCTGGGACATGAAATAAGACTTGTTGAGAGCAGGGCTCCTTGCTAGTTTGTCTGCATCTCCACAGTGAATTTCAGCCATGGACAAATTTTCTACTGAAATTTTTCATGTCTCCATTACTTAACCTGAGTTGTGAAAATCAGTCCAAGTTTCTGGTCAAATATTGTCCAAAAATGTCTACCTGCTTGCCCATTGTGTGTGATAACATATGTGCTACCCGACGCATGTATTATGCCTTTTACTGAGCTCAAGGAGTTCTTTTATGGTAAAAGAAACTTTCTGGTCTTTAAAGCACTAAATCATTTGTAAAATAAACATCCAATGCAAATGAAGAGAGAAGCACAGGGAAGGAATGGTGTTGCTTTTACATGCCCAACAAGTAGAGCATCACTCACTCTTAACTACAGAGGGCACTGCCAACTACTGACTGGAATTTAAGGTTTTTGCTGCAGTGTGTCTTCCTGTCTTAGAATTGACAAGTATTTTCAGTAATGATCAATATGCTGCTGCTTCCTGGGGTTGTACACATTTCCTAATAATCCAGATTTTTGTTTGGCTATCATTGTTAAAGATGATCAGAAAAGAAGAGGCTTGTGAATATAAATGAAGCATCCTATTGCTCTAGGCTGTTCTACCCCTAACTTTTGCAAAATGGTGTTATTTTGGTGTTAACTCTGTAGCTTGCTTTTTTTTTTTTTTTTGTAAGAAGGCTGGCTCTGTATTTTGGAATGCTGAATAGAAAATTAAAAATGCAGGCCAGTCTTCAGGAACATTTTACTTACTGTTTTAATAAACTTTTGTTTATGCCTAGAGGTGCCATTAAATTACCAGCCAGACATTAATATACAGTACACAAGGGATCTTGTATATAAGCAATGATTATTACTGTGTGAATCAGATGAAGCTTGCTATATGTGTAGCTGCTGGATGGGAGATGGAAAGTGAAGACCTGTCTGGATAAAGTGTGGTGGTACTTAGGCAGTGGATGTGCCATTTGGTCAGCTATATTTAGAAGTAAGCTATTTTTTCAGAGCAGAAGCAGGACTCATGGGGACAGCGGTCTGTCATGGTAGAAACACCTTTGGTTTCATTCATATAATAACAAAACCCAAGCACAGGGCGTGGATGGTTCTGGAGCTAAGGGTACTAGGTATTTCCAAGTGAAGTATTGTTCTAGACCCCCTTAAACAAGGGGTCTTTTTACACCACTAAAGCCTCTGCTTCAGTTGCTGGCTCCAAGCGGGCAGGGATGCTGGAAATGGTTAAATCCAAACACGGCTTGCTTTCTCTGCTACCGTGTCCACTTGGAGAGTATCACTGAAGGAAACAAAGACTTCAAGAACAAACTGTAGTAAATGTGGGCAATGGACTCCATACTGGAAAGTATCTGTCTGAGTAACAAGGTGGAGAGGTAAAATCAGATGTATTCGCTGCAGGCCTTGTGTTTGCCTGTTTCCACAGACAGGTACAACTTCAGATGTGGGATTGCAGGAGTGTTGAGAGTTCATCTAGAAGGAAGAAATTAAAAATCCCTCCAGCTCCTGTAAAAATGTATGCCAATTAATTCAGAATTGGGATTTTCCTTTACATTTGATCTACTTAAGAATGTACCACAAGGAAAGCTTCCTATGAGGAAAGCTTAGAAATGCTCTCAGGGAAAAGGCACCATCATAACTCTCCCACTTCCTAAAGGGATCACATAGAACTCTGCTTAATGCACATCCTCTAAAGGAAATGTAAGGCTCTACCCAATACAGCCTCCTTAAGTTCTGCTGCAAATAAATAACCAGATGATCCCTCCCCATCTCTGCTCTTCTTGTTTTTAGCTTCCCTCCTGTGCTTTCTGACTGACTTGCATCTGTAAAAAAACAACCTGAGTTCCTTCTCTTGTTTACTACAGCACAAGGCTCTGGCGTTAAAGCTGCTTAAAAGGAGTGAGAGGTGGGGATTGGATGGGACCTGTGACATGAGCTATACAGAATTGGCATAATACCTCCTGTGGTTTAAGCTGGATAGATGGCAGGCAGTGGGCAATGCTGCTTGGAAGTCTTTGTGAAACATAATTATGTTGTAGGAGTAGTTCAAGTTCAGAAAAGAGCAACTCTTCCTTTCTTTGGAAACAGGAAGGAGAGGGAGGAGTGACCCAGGGCTACAGCTCTTCAGCAGTGCAGCTAAGGGCCTGGGGCAGGTGCTGAGCATGAGAGAAGGGAGGAGTGAGGGAGAGGGTTTATCAACTGTGTCAGCTGTGCCAAAGAAACAAGTGGAGATTGTTTGAGCCCTGGATGTGCCAGAGGTGCAAAAGTCTTGCCTTCTGGTTTGCAAGGCAGTAGTAAGGAAAAGGAATTCACAGTGGAAGGAGAGCAGCATGACAGTAGGTTTGGATAGAAAAGGTTTTTCCATCAGGCTGTGTCCTTCATGGTGCTGATTACCTCAGGACTGTATGGTAACCCCAAAACTCTAACCTCAATGTCACTTAATCTTTGGTTTCTATGCCATCTCCTTCTCCTTACTTAGAGATCTCCTTTTGCCTTATTAAGCAGTTTGGGCTGGACAAGTCTAGAATGACTGCATCCAAAACTTTCATCAGACACTGCTGACTCCGTGATTTGTATTTTATTGCTGCCAAAAAAAAATGAGGCAGTCATGTTTTCCTTATATTTGATGGTTGGAGGGGCTGTATTTGTTTCCTTGGTTTTGTTTTTCATTTATGTCATTTTTTGCTGGCAATACACAGTCATGTCCTTTGTTTTACTTCAGCTTTATTCCCTTGTCCTCATGTGATACTGTTCTAGGCACAAAGTGTCCCAGTTTTTTTTAATACTTCATTACTTATTAATGCTGCAGATCGTGGCATGAAGAGATGTCAGCATTCTCAATTTTTTTTCTGTATTGACAGATATAATAGCTGATTTGTTGTTAAATAGCTTTTAAAGGATCTTTCTTTCTGGTTATAACTTTTTCTTCCCCTAATTATTTAGTATATTTCTCAATAGCTCATCTCCCTGACTCCACTTTTTTTTTTTTTGGGGGGGTGTGGTGTCTGCTTTCACACTTGAGAAGTTTTCTACTTAACTCTGAAACTCTGAGGGGTGAGTCACAAGTGATCAACATCAGAAGCATCAGACTCCCTCTGTAATGTGCCCTCTTGCCTTTCCAGGAGAGGGCTTGTAAGGATGTCTGCAGGAGGTGGAGGAGGAGTTTGAGTTTTGACTTAGTTCAGAGTACTGCCAGTGGGGATCTCCTGACAGCTTTGGCCTCGTGGTGCCCATTTGTACTGAATCACCAATGGTATTAATCACCGTAGCTGGTACTAATGAGGGCTGCATTAAAGTGAGGTCCATTACGTGTATATGCGCTACAGTTATCTGCCTGCAGTGTAAATGTGCCTGGGTTTGTGCTCACATGGTACCTGGTGTGAAGATGCCTTCCGGTCTGATCAAGATCTCTGAATTCTGCTCCGATGTAAACAATTAAAGAAGATATTTTACTGCACTGCAGGTAAATGATGGCACTGTCAAGTTATATGGCTGTAAACGCCTCTATTTCCTTGCATTTTTGGAAAGCTGTGGCATACGAAGAGAAGGGCAGACAAAACCTTTGTAAATTGTATCTATTACATACCACAAGCTGCTTGGTTTCCATCCTGCAGGGGGAAATCGTGGTGGCTGGTGAGAGCTGAATGGTCAGTCTGTAAGTTATAAACATAGCTTGATGTTCAGTATAGTCAACAGAAGTCAATGTGCCAAGCTAAGCAAAAAAGATGTGTCTATACTTGCACCTTTCTATTGCACATCCCATTGATCCTCAAATTCTAGTCCCCTAAATAACCAAATTTGCCACGGTCAGAGCTCATTGTAGCTCTGTCTGGGGACTGCGCTTGGCTGGTCTTCAGACTGGTCCTGGCCTGTGGCGAAGACAGAGCGTGGCAATGAAGTGCAAAGATCCAAAAGGTATGAAGTAGCAGCTGCTGTAGTATGATGAAGTCAAAATGACAAATCTGAGAAATCCTAAAGACAGCTTCTCTAGCATTCCCCCTCATGGAAGCTACTGAATTTGTCCCATTTCTCTGAGTCTTTAAACTGTTTGGTAATATTAAAATCAAAAGGGACAAACACAAGAGAAGTCAAGCCCTGTCTTCTATCTGACCAAGTGAATACCAAGTTTGGAGCATGGGCTGTCCTTCCTCTTGGACAAGCCCTGCTCTTCCAGAAGGAAGATAAATCTTAAGCTTCTAAAAGCCAGCTTTTGGCGACCTTAAGACAAACCCTTCTAGCAGCTGCCACTTTCTTGAGCCTGTAGGCACTCATGTATTTCTAATTTCTCTGCTGGCTGGTCATTCCAAACTTGACCTTTGTAACAGGTAACACAGCTGGGATGACTGCTCTCCTCTCTGCTTTCTGTGATTTGCATGTTTTTCCCATTATGAGTGGTTGATTACCCTGAAACTGTTGTAAAATGTTTGCAGCTGCACACGTGTGCATATGCACCCAGGAAAAAATCTACTGCTTCTGTATGTAAAAATACAGCAGAGGTTTTTATATTGAAACTGCTCGTGGTTTAGGTGTTTTGTATGATCACTGTAAAATTAGAACGTTATTTTTTGTAAGCTTAAGGAGAAAAAGGTATAAAAGCATCACCATGTTACCTCTGAAGTGTCTTATTTAACAGGTTTACTCCAGTTGTTGCTCACTGTGAAATCATCTAGAGAGCTATTTAAGCATACCTATATGTGTGTTTAAGTTCTGTTAAGTGCTGTTCTAAATTGAATTTGTACATAATTCCTTCTACTGCGTTATGCTAACGGTGGTAAGTCTTGGAGCTGGCAATACCTAAGCACTCACAGGCATTTAAAAACATCCAGCAGCAACAACCAAGAGATCCCTGGCAGATGCCTCAAACAGTATAAGCATATAGGCTAGGATAGAGTAAGAGTTGTGAACTTCCATTTCCACATTAGGAAAAACAGCTAATGGGATCAGTACAGGAGTCTCTTCAAGTGCCTGAGAAAATCTGAAATCACGCCACTAAGTGCTTGTGAGACACATAAATGTGTTGTAAACCATCTCCCATATATTTCCACTTTTTCTCCTCAACTTTCCTATTTATAATTAACACCTCTCTTTATCTTGCTCATTCTGAATTTCTTTGTTCTTTTTGAGTTAAATTATTTAATACTATCTCTTCGTCTCGTTTAAGCTCCCTTTATGTCATGATCCCCACTCGTTTATATTGAAATCTCTCCTGTCTAAATCCATAATCAGATGACATCTGCTACTATGGAACTTAAAAATGCCACCGCATTCCCTGAAATAACTGTGTAGTTATTAGGCAGCAAGGTGTGTTGTGCAGACAAGAGGCTGGGTACACAAAAGAAATAGGCTCCATATGGCCCAAAGAGGAGCCGATGTCGTAGCAGCAGTTACAAACCACATAAGACTGATTGTTTGTAACATGAAGCCCAGAAATGTCCAGTCCACTTCTGCATCTTTGCAAACATGAAAACCATGTGCTGCTCACACTAACAGTTTTGTTGGCTTCAACAGATTACCTGTGAGCAATGAAGATTTGGTGTCACGTCGCTATGCATGTCATGAAGCTTTTGTTTTATGGAGAAGGATGCATGAGGGCCTTTAGAGGCAGGAAAGCATCTGGAAGCCCTGAGGTGTGTTTGCAGTTGAACAGAAATGAAAATCTGGTCATGTGAAATCAGAGGAGCTAAATTCTCACTTCTGTACTATGTCTAAGCCACAGATAAATACATCACAAAATGGTTTTGTATGATGTAACGGAGAATACACGTACATATGTGCCAGACATTTCTGGGAGCTGTTTGAGTACCAGTGGTTAATTAGGATGTGTGTATTAACCCGTTTGGGTGCCTGACGAGGAAAGTGAAATGCTGCAGGGTATAGTTTTGGGTGACAGACTCTGAATTGTCCCTTTCTAATATTGACCAAATGCCTCAGGAAGGGTGGCAAATTGCCTTACAGCAACAGCGATGCTGTCTTGCAAGCAGACCTAGGATGTGTGACAGTCCTGCCAATCATACAACACATTTGCAGTGCTTTCTTCCTTCCTGTTCTGTGCTGGTGGGGTGGGGCAGGACAGGATTTAAGAGTGCTCTTGTTTAAAAGCAGGAAGAATTTAATTGATTTAATTGAAGAGACCTATACATTTATCATGATGATCAAAGACAAGCGTTTAAACAAAACCAGCTAAAATATCTTTGTGTAAGTCTTTCGATACACAGCTGGGAATATCTGCATATGACCTTAAAGATTACAGAAGGTGAGAGCCATGTGAATCCATGTATTTTGCAGCTCAGTTGGCAAAATATGCTTAAAAATATGCTTATTACAAACTTCAGATCTCTTGGCAAAGCCTCCAGTCAAAGCAAAAGAGCCTTATTAAAGCTGCCTTTTTCTTCAGTGAGTATAGACAAACTTTTTTCTGCGATTCCTGATGACCATTGGCAAACCATTAGGTTTTTGGTGTTTTGGTTGGATATTTTTGTGTTTTTATTTATTATTTCTTAACTGTTCTCAATGCAATGAGAGAGTCTTCCTTCTCTAGAGAAGGAGAGATGAGTTTGGGACAGCGCACAAGGAATGATCCTTTGGAGGGGAAAATAAGAAGAATCGTCCAGAGCTTAGGACTGAATCTGAGGTTTCTAACTGGTTTTTGCTGATTGGACCTGCTCTGAGCAAACATCAGAAACCTGTTGGCATAAATAAACCTAGAATTAACTTGGGCAGTGGGCAAGATTAGAAATCCGTAATTAAAGTACACTTGCAAAGAGTGAGAGGCAGGATTAGTACCATGTAAAAACTATGATGCAAAAGCAGGGAGAGACTGCTGTCTCCACTGCAGAATTTCATTGCCAGGCTGAGTGTCCTACATATCTGCTCATTCCATGCATCTGTCTACAGCTTCTGCTGCAATTGATGTTGGAGCAACTTTATTTACTATGAAGTTTGGCTGCTTCAAAGTTCTGAGCACTTAACTTTTGGCCTCAATAGATTATTTTGCTTTTCCTTGGTAACAATACTTTCCTGAATTGTGCTGAAGGCGTTTGTGTCTTCTAGCCCTCCTGGTGCAGAGTGAGGCCTTGGTGTCATGTAAGGAACCATCCAGGACAGAACTGCCACACAGAGGGTATAAAGCCTCCTTCCCATCTCTGTAAGGACCTCCAGCTCTGTGTGTGCATTCACAACACCACAACCTGGGAAACTCTGGACGTGTGCCAGGTCTCCCGCTGTGTTCAGATCAGAGGGCCTATGCTCTCGCTTGTGGGCTTTCAGAGCCACAGAGGAAAAGATCTAAGCATGCTTAGCTATGAACAGTGCAGATAAAAATAACATCATAGAACTACGGCCACCTCACCTGTGAATGAGTATCCTCACAAAGATTTAATATAACTTATGATAAACATTAACTTTACATCTTTGTCTGATTCATCTTCTCCTTCCTGTGCAGTAATCAAATCCTCCAAGTAATGAAATCCTCTGCTCGTTATAATCACAGCTTGCTCAAGAAGAGCAGCTGTTAAGACATTTATTTTCTCCACCAACAGTCAGCCTGTAGCAGTTGCACAGGCAAATGCAGTGAGGTTGTGCAGTGTGGCACTCATCCCTGAGAAGAGAGCAAGGGTCAGTCTGTACTCCAGTCAACTTCAGTTAAGCCTACGTATAATCATTTTTAAACTGCATGTTTTGGATCCCTTTGTGGGTGGGAAAAGGCAGATTCCCTCCGTATTCAGAAAATTCAGCTACGAGGTAGAGGCGTTTGCCCAAGTGAGCCTCTCAGGACCTACAGCAGTATACACACCTCCTAAAGTAGCTGAGATCACAGCTGGGCTTTGAGCTATAAACATTTATTTACTTGGTAGCAGAGAGCAGGCAGCGTATGGCGGGGCTATTCTTCGAAGCTTGAATATACCCACAGAGACCGTGAAGTATAAACTTAACCTAAATGTTTAGAAATCAAACAGCAGAACTGCTGAGCGTTTGAAACCCGCCCGGAACAAGACAGCCGTGGTAGTGCCGGTGCGAGCCGCCGTGATGACAGCGCCTTTCCTACTTGATCATTTCCTTGTTAATCTGATTTAGAGCGCGGGGGTCGCGGCAGGGCAGGGGCTGAGCTAATGAATGCATCGGGAAGCGGAGACAAGAGGGGAGCAGGAGATGGAAAGCGCAGCTCGAGTACCGGGGTGGGCTTTTATGATACTCTGGTTTAATGGAAACGTATTTAATACTGAATTAACCCCTCCGTACGGGGAACCGTCTCCCGTTCGGAAGCCGGCTCGCTCGCGGGCACTCGCACACACCGGCGCGGGTCACGCCGCAGGAGATACTGTCGGCAAGTCGCCATAGGCGTTTCCTTTTTCCAGGGCAGGTGCCTTTGGGTCTTCTCCGACCGGGCAGCCGGGCGACACCGGCGATGATGAACCACCCGTCTCTCGCAACCCTGGCGCGGTAACAAGACAAGCCGCCGCGCGCCTGTCACAGGTTGACACGCGTGTGACACAGCAAGTCACCGTCTGTCCCGAAGACCCCCGCTCCCTCCAGACGGGCTGCAGCATTTTAACTGTCGCTGTTGCTCGTCCTGCTAGCGAACCACCGGCCCGGGAAGATCCCGTCCCGGCTGGCGGTTCCCGGCTGAGGCGAGCGGCGGGGAGAGGCGGCCGGCCCGCTGCGCCCGCCCAGCCTCTGCCGCCACTGCCAGCTCGCGCCCGCCCTCTCCGCGCGTCAAGCGCCGGGCGTCACGCGCACGTTGTAATGTACCAAAACATCGCGCACATCCCCCCCTTCTCCCCCCCACTCTTGTTTTGCTGCAGACTAGGAAAACCCAGAGGGATGGAAATGGTTTCCTTGACCAAGTCTCTCGTTATCCTCTCTGTGATCTGTAAGCAAAACGGTAATGGAAACAACAGTAATACATTAGTTCAAGTCCTAATTTCATTTCTGATGAAAACTTAAATCCATTTAGTTTGGGTTTTTTAATTTTTTTGCTTCCAGGAGGCGGCCGAGTCGATGACAACACTTTTACTTGATCACTGTCCCTTTCTGCTCTTTCACGACGTGGCATTGGCTTCATTTCTTGTTTTCCTCTGCTGCCAACTCAGGGTCAGCTCACGGTGTCCTCTCTTTCACCGCTCCCCCCATATTTTTCCAGGAATAGAGCAGTTTCCCTGCTGGTGCAAGGGAAGAAAGGTTGATGGTCAGCCTGTGTTACTCCTTCTGTTTTTTCTGACCTCTTTTCCCCGCTGCACAAATGAAACAGAAATTATCTGTTACGTTACACCTCTCAATTCATACTCAGCAGTGCAGGGGCCAGGTAACGGAATTGGAGTTTCTACCTGTGGGTCATGAGCTGAAATTGAGCTCAGAATGGTAATGATCCAAACTTGCTGCAGTTGAATGGCTCGTTCAGTGTTAGGGATTTGGGGCATACCAAAGTGACTCCTATAGTAGTAGGTTTTTCATTTGGGTCAAGCAAACCACTCAGTTTTTGAGGCTGTCAGGATGGTTTGGGCCACTGACTTTTGTGTTTTGATTCTGAGGCTAGTGTTAACTAACTTATAAATGAAAGCCAGCAATTTCATCTCATGGAAAGAGGAATTATTGATGGCATTCTGTGATGACCACGACTACTCGCTTTCCCCTTGAAAGCCAGTTTTGTCTGTAAACGTTTGCCAGCACAAATCCAAGTTCAGATTCCTCTGTTAAAAGACTGACTTAGCAGACCCAGTATATCACTGTTAAGCTAAGGTTTTGGAATACAGTATGTAATCCCTTACCCATAGATTTATCTTACTGTTTACAGTGGAAGGCCCATCTATTTTTCCATCCAGTTGCTCATGAATAAATAACATGACATGCTGTCTCCTCAACAGCTGCTTTTCTTCCCTTCATTCTGCCAGTGATGCAGAAAGTCACCGCACATTTGCATATGAAATACCGGCTCCAAATCACGTTTATCTATCCTGGACCAACGCACAGGAGACTAATGGACCACCAAGCTGGGCTTTTAGATCTCTGTGGGCCAGGTAACTTATTTAAATGTGGCTCAGGCCTATGGAAATGATTGTTCTCTTGTTGAGGCTTAGTGTAAAGTTAAGCATCCAGCATGGCCCTGGTTTTTGGAACTATCCACTTGAGCATCAGCAGCGTTTTATAGCTTGTCTCTCATAATGGAAACAGTTGGGGTCTAAACTGCTGAAAGTTCACCAAACTTCAGTAAATTGAAGGCATTGTACAGAATAAAGAGGGCTGGGTGATGAATTTGTACGTTGTAGTTGTTTGTCTGGGGTATAGAAAGAATGCCTTCAAATGCGTCTTTTTCCAAATTCCTCTTGGTCTTTCTTCAGGGTATAAAGATCTTTGATGAAAGAAAGAGGAAAAAATAACAGCAGCAAAATGATCTCGCTGTAACGGTAGAAAATAGTTATGTAAAATATGGGACTCTGAGAAATGTTTAAAAAAAAAAACAAAACCCCCGCAAACAAACAGAAACCAAACCCCCAAAACCTCCACAGAAACCCTGGAATAAAGAAAAATAATCTTCAGCCTACCGGGATGCATGCACATGCTTATCCTTCTGAACTCTGAGTGCTGCTGTGTCTGGTGCTTCCGTCCTGTTCCAGAGGCTGTCCTGCGTGTGCTAGAGCTGTGGGGTGACTCTGGTGCCCGCTGCTCCTCTTCTTTGGGCTGGGAATACCCACGTCCGTGAGCTAGAAAGGGTCTGAAATTCTCTCCTGGGTCTTGGCAACAGAAAAAGGGCTTCTGCCAGCTGTGAAACCCAGAGTGGAACACATCTGCCTTGCAACACTGAGGCTAAATAACTAGGGCTTTAAATATCAGAGATGTAGAGAATATAACAATCCACTGGAAAAATATAGGAAGTGTTGGGTTAAATTTAAGGACATAAGAAGGAAAAAAAAAAAGGGTGTTGTTGGGTATCTGTGATAAAAATAAGGTGCAACTATAGTTGGGTGGTAAGCGCTTGCAAGAGAGAAGGTTCTAGCAAGCAAAGGGTGTCTGTCTTTAAGTGCTTAGACCCCAGTAGGTGTATTTTTCCACGAGAACAGATTGTTGGTACACTATCGAGGGTTTTGGATATAGAGGAAAGGTAGATTTGTAGTGACTGTAGGTGGGTTTAAAACCTGAAGGTTAAACCCAGAGCAATGGACTCGAACAGTGGGTGAAAACCATCTCTGCTTCCAGCCTGTTGGTTGGTACATCCACTGTGGCATCTGGGCCTGTGCCTAGTTCTGAAATGGAAGAGTCCCAGCTGAGGCAGCCCACACTCACTGCTGTAGAATCCTATTTTGCCTTTTTCATTTCCAGTTTATTTTAGATGTGAAATTTAGAGGGATTTACTGTCATTGTTCTTCTGGATGTAACCCTGTGCCCAAAGTCTTCTGAGTCAGACAGCGTGTTAAATGGCTTGATAGAATCGATTCATCCTTTTGATTGCTGTAATTTGTAAATCAATTAACTAAATCAAAAGATAAAAAGCTGAATTGGCAACAAGGGCAAGTTGAGGTTTTTTGTTGGTCCTTGGTTTGTTTTTTTCCCCCTTCTTCTAAAGAGATCCATAGGAACCAGTTGCAAATCCTGAAACGTCATCTCTCTGGGTGGAAAGCACAACTAATTGTGGACAAGACAACAGTAACTGGAAAGTCAGTTTGCATTAACTAGTATACTTTGGGAGAGTCCTAAACCAGTGAGATAGCTTGTTTGAAAAAAAAAATGAAATCCTTTAATCAGGTATCCACAAGCAAGTGAAGGCATCTCTTCCATGGAAGAACACATGAACATTTCCTGAAGAAGGTCCAAAACTAAGACTCGAAGGCAGAAAATCCAAACTATGCTTCTTACCCTCTGAGGGAACTTCTGTGGAATTTCCACCTTGAAAGAAATATCAGCATCTTCCAAAGCGCTGCTTTCTTTGGCTGTCTCGTGGGGGCTGTACTCCGAGATCCTGGCCTTGTATCCCAGCAGCAGCTCCTAACTCTGAGCTATTCAGCAGCAGCTACTCCCCACCAACTGGAAATATGTGACCATAAAATTAACATACATAGAACACGACAGAAAAATATTTAAAAGAAATAAACAGGTAGGAATTCCAATGCTGGAATATTACTCAAGTGACAATATGAGGACAGATTTCCTTCATAGTGAGAAATTTTCTTGAAATTAATCCCTAAATTTCCTGCAGACCAGGGAAAGGTTCCGTGTTGCCCGTGGTCTGTGGTGATGTAGTAGGTGATGTAGTCTGGGGGGAAGATTTCTGCCCTATAATAATTCTATGAATTGGAAACATGAAGTCTGAGTCTCCATTTAGTTTGGATTTTGGTTTTTTTTTTTTTTTCCTTTTTAGGAACCCTTAAAAAGATGAAGCCTTCTGCTTTAGTAATCTCTTTTACTGTGTTTTATAGTTAAAATGCTGCTGCTGCTGTTTGCTTCTTCCCTTTCCACCTCTCTTTTCTTGCTGCTTCTTTCCCTATAGAGTTCCCTTTGCTTTGCTTATGTGGAATAAACGTTCAGTGAGACCCCAGTGCTTTCTGGAACTAATTTGGGCAACTTTATAAGCAAATTCATGTTGAATGAAGCATTTTCCAAGAGCATTTTATACCCAGACAGTAGCAGGCTAAAAAGTGCCTCTTTTCCTCGGTGCTGATTCATTTGTAGCTAATTAAAGGGAGGACCAGATCAAATACTTGTTTTGCTTTCAGACTACGATTTACACCTGTTGGTGAGGGCAATTAAACTTTTAACTCAGTAAAATATACTCTTTTATTTATGCAGAGATTTGATGTTTATATGTTAGTTTAAGTCCATCCAGATGAACAAAACCCAAATGGTAAGAAGGGTATCCAATTACTTTTGTCTCAGCCAGCAAACATGCTGCTCTAATTAAAAGTCTGCATGGAATATTTATAACCAAGGAGAAGAAGAAAAACTCCCAGCAGCAAGTCTGCCAAAAACAATAAGTGCAGAGTAGAAATCCTCCGAGTAGGGGAATCATAAACTTTTCTGTAATGTTTGCCTTTGTTTTCCCAGCTCTGAGAGCCTGAGTGACGGTTGGGATAAAATATATATAGTGTGTGTTATTAAAAAATGAATTGTTGTGTTCACTGCAGAAGTTACTAGCTGAAATTGTGTCGCTTCCATTATGCAGGAGGTCAGAAGATGGTTATAACGTTACTTACTGGTCTTAAAAAGCGCCTAAGACACAGATGGGAGTCCCTTCAGAGAACCTGGTGCTGCTCAGGGCTGACTACAGATGAGCAGCTGATCCCAGACCTAGAATAAAGTTTCCTTTTCCTCAGTAATCTCAGAATGCCTCTTAGAGTACTTTTCATCAGTGGATTTTGAAGGACTTGACATCATTGCTCCCATGCTACAGATTTGTGGGCATGTGGAAAATTGAAGTGTCTCACACAAGGGTCACCTACAGCGAGTGCCAGAGCCAGAAACGCGTCTCTGGATCACTGCCCTCCTCTCCCCTGCCATACTTGGGTGGTTGCTGAGGTTTTATGCACCCTGCTGGCATTCACAAATACCCTTCAAAACGGCCCTTTTTGGTGAGGTTTTGAGCTGGGGACACAGGCAGCACTCAAGTGAGCAGCTGCTGAGCCCTGTGCTGCACACAGCAGCTTGTGGATTAATAACGCTCCTCAAAGCAGTGGCTGTAAAAGCTGTGGCTGAGGAGCAGCTTTGAAGAAGAGACCCTCTTGTCTGTCTGGATGGCAAAACGAAGCACTCTCTGGTTCCGAGAAATGGAGTGATCTGAGTGTCTGCCCTAGGTCTGCCCTGCTCTGGCAGGGGGGTTGGACTCGATGATCCAGTTCCAACCCCCACCAGTCTGTGATTCTGTGAAAACTAAAATTTTATACACAGTGACATAGAAATTTTTTTCCCCCCAGTGGTGTTCCTCGTTGTGTATTATACAATTCTAATTCTTGCAGTGATTGTTTTATTTATTTCTCCTCTGCCTTCTTCCTGGAGTACCGACCATAACACTGTACATCGTCTGACGGGGAGGAAGAAGAAGCCCGGTTGGGTACTGTGTGTATGGTACAGTTGGGTGGCCCTATAAATCATCTTCTTGTGGAATGGAAGAGAGATGGGAGCAGTTGGGCGAGATGGAAACGTCTCAGCTATCTATACAAGTCTCAGACAGTCTGTCACCTTTTATTTTACTAATCCATGTGTAGTTAGTTAGGGGGGTTGGCCTAGATGACCTCCGGAGGTCCCTTCCAGCCCAGACATTTCTGTGTTTCTATTGCAAACCTCATTTCTCTAGAATGAATTTTATACAGAACCTCATTGAGTTTTATCTTTGCATAAAGTTCCTGTCAGCTTTGATTTCTTCTTCTGTTGTGGTGATCTTTTGGTTTAGAGAGGCGTGTTAATTATTAGAGGCGAATTAAAATCTCATGATCTCGGAGAGATTTATGATGAAATAGATGTATACGGGGTATGTGATGTGTTTAAATAGAGGTATTTAAGCCAGGGTTTAGAGCAGCATCTGCTTCAATAGCCTGCGTGGCCCAGTTCTTCTGCAATAAGAGTATCTTCTGATATTGTCAGCACCTCCAGCTAATACATCCACGCTGCTCACTGCCAGTGTAATTACAGCAACCATCATCTTGTTCCAAAAAAAAAAAAAGGGAAATAACTGAAGTTTGTTTACTTGCAGAGACTTTTGAGCTTCTTCCCTGTGCTCAAGGGCTGCATTGGATCTTACTGGGAGTAGGAGGGAGTGGAGAGTCCTGTGGCAGGGATTCCAAGGCTGATGGAACGAATGTGGGCTCTGGCAGAGTCAAGCTCTTGTGCAGGGACTCTCTTTGAAAGATTCTGGATTGTTTGCAAGAGGTTGGCTGCTCTTCCTGGTATGGGGGAAGACAAGTTTCTCCCCCTCTACTCTGCACCAGTGAGACCACAGCTGGAGGGTTGTGTTCATTCTGGACTCCCCAGTTCCAGAGGGACAGGGAAATACTGGAGAGAGTCCAGCAGAGGCTCAGAGGATGCTGAAGGGACTGGAACATCTCTCTGGTGAGGAAAGGCTGAGAGCCCTGGGGCTGTTCAGCCTGGAGAAGA
>JAAGNO010024537.1:0-18704 GCA_033439905.1 Ceryle rudis
TTAAAAAAAAAAAAAAAAGCATAATAATTTTTGTGTTACTCTCTCCTTTTGGTAGGCTCTATATCTAAGAAAAAATGGCAGATCCTTGGCAAGAATGTATGGATCATGCAGTTGCTTTAGCAAGGAAAGCTGGGGAGGTGAGTACAAACTGTTTACAAACAATAACGTTATTTATTGAGTCTGCTATGCCCATAGCCTTTGAAAGAGTTTGATGTGGGTTATTCTTCTGAGGAGTATTTTGTTGAAACCATAAATTAATAGAATTATTCAGTGATGTTCAAGATCAGAGTGTCTTTCATATTTATAGCTTCGTTAATTTAATTGTTCAGTGATGTTTGAGTTCCAGATTGGAGTCTCTTTCATATTTACAGCTTGAGTAATTTAATAAAACAACTTTGCACTTTTCTTTGGTCCCGAGCCCAATTAAAGACTAAGGAGTATCTTTTATTCCTTACGTTTGAGATTTAAAAAAAAATAATAATAATTCTGAATTGTGGCAAAAAAAGAGCACCTCTTCTCCCCCCCCCCTAAACTATACCTGTCTACTTGACTGTTTTACCACCTGAAAGCTGGTGATTCTCTTGTGAACACTTCAGTCAACTTCACACGAGGTACCGTATCGTCTTCTCTTTGTGAAGGCTCCTTCTGCACATAGGAGCTACCCCTTGCAGTGGTGGTACTTTTGTGTGATCCAAGACTCATTAAAGTCTTGCCTCAGAAAAGCTTTCTGTGCTATAATAAAATAATTCTGTGGGCTGTGAGGTATGGATTCTTGCTTAAGCTTATTCTCATAGTTTTAAGATCATAAACACAGGGTCTGACTAAAGCTAGCTGACTTAAGCTCGGTCTGAAGTGTTTTGTTCAACTTTGGTATTTAAATTTGTAAATCTAAAACTTGTCCTAACAAAATAAAGCTCGATTTCGTGTACCAGTGGATCCCCTTGTAGCACTTGGTCATGTAAAGGTTTGTATGAGACTGGGGGGAGGAGAGAAAGAGGTGCAAGGGTAAACCCCAGCTCCTGCAGTTAAATCCAGGTTTTGTCACTGCTTGGGTTTCTCTTTTGTGTGTACACTATACAGAGTTGCAGTAAAAATGATGCTCATATTTTTTTTGGAAAAGTAGTATTTTCCATACTGTTAATGGAGAAAAATAGCTTTTTGGGGTTTTATTTCTTAATAGATAATCCGTGGAGCACTCAAAGAAGAAATATCTGTTATGACTAAAAGCTCACCGGTAGATCTAGTGACAGAAACCGATCAAAAAGTAGAAAACTTCATTATTTCTTCGATAAAAGAAAAGTACTCTTCTCACAGGTATGGCTTCTTACCACTGCACCTTTTGATAGAAGGGCGGAGTTGACTGGGAGAAGAAGAAACTGGGAAACTTATGATTTTGACTGGGAAAATGTCATTATGATTGGCATGCTGGAAAGCTACAGAATTCTCCCTTACCCTCCATATCTTGAGTATTTTAGAGTAGTAGTGTGTTGGAAGTTTTGCTCAGCTGTGTGGTAGCAAAACAAGGTGCCCCAGGTTCTAACAGCATGAGTTTAGCTTTGCCCAAGCTGGAAGTGAACATCACTTCCAGTTGAGCTAGTAAATAAAATAGCTTCTTGGTTATTTGTGTTGGAAAAATCAAAGGTAGCCCTGAGATACCTGGAACTCAAATTTCTCGCTTGCTGTGGGCTGTTGAAGCTGGCAGGTCTTCGCTGTCTGTGCCAGATGGGTCCCAGGGTACCCAGTGTGCCTTTGCCAAATCTCGTACAGTTTGGGATCATCAAACATCTTTAAAAGAAGACAGCATCTTCTGATTCTGCATAATTGAAATTCTGGCATACAAAAAATGATTTTTTTAAATTGCTTTTCCATTTATTTATTTATTTTTCCCCCCCTTACCCCTCCTCCCCCCAAAATAAATTTATTCTTGCCAGGTGAATTGTATGTATTTTACTTTACTTAATATGGGACTTTCTTTCCCATTTTGACATAATGGCTCCAGGTTAATAGAGTTTCCTTAAAGTGGGTGTGCAATTTTTTTCTTGGAGATTTTCTTGTCGTTTTATGTGTGAAATGTAAAAAACAGGCATAGAACTGGAACAGCTGGAACAACACAAAGTGTCAGTAACCTGCGGAAATCAGTGTAAGCACGCAGACTTGTGGAATTACTTTGAAATAGCAGGTTTTGTGACATTGCTAAGCATTTCAGAGTATTTTAGCTGCTTTTTATATTGGATAATTGATGCCACACTACACCTACTGCTGTTAAATTTCTCTTTCTAGTGAAATACTCGTCCACCTGAATAACTGTTCGGTCTCTCTGTGAAGGTCCTGTGATTTTCAGAAAGACATTCTTTCTTTCTGAGCAATCACCTTGACTTTCATAGTTAATGATAAAACTCCTAATCAATACTGAAGAGACCTTCTTTGTTTACTCCCAGCAGTTCCCATTTTACACGTTGGCGGAGGAAAGCTCGTGTTTGAAGCCTGCTTTTCATAGGTTGAGTAATATGTGATAAATTTAACAACCTGCAAAAGGTGTAGAAGAGAAATCCACCCACTTAGACCCCCCAATAATTTTGCAGATCGAAACAGATTACTTCTGTGAGCAGCAAAACTGGTCACATTTGGGTTCCTGAGTCCCTTGGGTTTAGTATTGTGGGTGAGCATTTATTTCGTACTGTATCGTCCTCTTCAGGAGGAGCCCTGGTTTGGATTTCATCCCTTTACCATTTTGTACCATAAAATTTGATGATGCTGTTACTGGGAAAATATAGATTAAAACTTCAATGTTCTGGATGCTCAATTCCAGTAATTTCTCAGCTTTTTACATACGATCACTGGTGGTACAAAAACCTGCATCTCACTTTAAGAGTTTTATTTTCAAAGCCAGTGTTGGAATTCAGACGTTTGTATTTTTTAAATGTTTGCTGTTCTAGCTTCATCGGAGAAGAATCTGTTGCAGCTGGAGAGGGCAGCGTTTTGACAGATAACCCCACATGGATTATAGATCCCATCGATGGAACTACCAACTTTGTACACAGGTCCACCTTTCTTTTTATTTTTGTTAGCAATTTCAGCCGATTACCTTTCTTTCTTTCTATAGTCCCGTGAAAGTGAGGTGTTTTCTCACTTTGAAGTTGCTTTAGAGGAGATACTATGAACTCAGTAGTAGCTACAGGTTGTGATATACATTTATTGAGAGGCATTTCTGTAATCATTTCCTATTTCTGTGAGTATTCTAATAGTTTCACTCTACCCAATAGCAGTTATCCCGTGAGAGCCCAGTACTCTCTGGCAGTGGTCAGCAGCCTTTGGCAGGGGTGCCAAAGATAGACAGGCAGATTTTTAACAATAAAGCACCAGGATTCAGAGTTAGGAGCTGCAGCATCTTCAGAGAGGTCTCCAAGTGCTGATTTCTAAGAAATTTATATTCACTGAGACCTAGGAGCCAATCACCATTATTACCAGCCGGTGTCTCATGGTATTTTGCAGCAGGATGAGGAGGGAACTTGCAGCGTAATGCCGTCTGCCTCTTCCATCTGTCTTTGAAACACGCTTGGTTTTGGCCCTGCTGAACTTTTCTGAGCGTACTTGCTTCCAGGTTTGAAATGCCTGCCACTGTGTGTGCCACGGCTTTAAACAGCTCCTGAGCCCTTCTAAATACCCTGTTCAAAAGCTGTAAGAAAAGAACCTATTGTCCTGGATTTACAAACTTGGAAGTCTGTATTTTGCTTTAATATCTGCAAAAAAAATAATAAAAGTTTTGGAACTGCAAATTTCAAATGGTAAATAAAAATAATAATGATTTTTTTCACCCGTTATGACATTATTAAATTAGCCTGGGCTGCTGTGTCTCATGTCCTGTATACTCCCACTGCCTTCACTCTTCCCCTGCATTCTTCCTTCTCGCTTCAACATCTGTCTGTCTTGTTACTTTGGTGGGGAAAGTGGAGGTGGAGGGAGAGGTGACTTGCATCTCTCGATGAAACCATTTTGACCAGCTTGTTCCTTCTGAGAAACCTTAGCAGCAGAGAGGCTTGCTTGTATTCTTTGGCTATAAAATAACAGTCCCTAAGCTAGTGACACCTGTTACAGGGGTGACAGTTACCAAGCTATAACAGGCTTAGTTTCAGTGGGTGAAAAAATGGATATTTTAAATAGTTACCAGCATGATTTGGTCTATTTCTATTGTAAGTTGTGCAGCTTCCAGAAAACCAGTATTTCCTTTGTAGTCCGAGTTTCTTTTCGAAATAAAGATTTAACTGAACGTTGTTTTTATTAAGAGTAAGTGTGGTGATGCAGGCAGCATAGTGTCTCACTATAAATTAGTGAAATGTTTTGTTTTTTAGGTTTCCATTTGTGGCAGTTTCAATTGGCTTTGTTGTAAACAAAAAGGTATACTTTTTATTACTTAATATCTAATCAATTTAAAACCAAATTAATTCCTTGTTCTTAGTTACAACTAAGATCTGTATTTTCACAGTAAACAGGAAGAAAGGGGGGGGAGAAAAACCCTTCAAGGTAACTTTACTTTTTCTTGCAGATAGAGTTTGGAATTGTGTATAGTTGTGTAGAAGACAAGATGTATACTGCCAGAAAAGGAAAAGGTGCATTTTGCAACGGTCAGAAACTTCAAGTATCAGGCCAAGAAGGTGAGCTGAACTGAGTAGCTTAACCACACTCACTTTGCAAATATCAGAAGTTTTAGATCCGGAGGTATTCTTGGTTTTTAGCTGCTAGATTTGTTTTGCAGAGACAAGCTGTTTGGCCGTGGGTTGTAGCTTTTATGTTCTCTCTGATGCATGTAACGTGCTTGTGATCTTTGCAAAATCAGGACTTGGCAATTGAAGATTTTATTCCCAGTGTGTTGTGGTTGGTTGGTTTGTCTTTAATTCCCCGTGTGTCTGTAATTGGACTCTGATTGTTCTTTAGAGCCTGTAACAAATCTACCAAACAATTCAACTACTTCCAGGTGTGAAATAGTGGTTTAAATCAGTCTTACCGTTGTATTCTTCACTACTCTAGGTAGAGTAAAATCCGCACTTGAAGTGGGACCTTTGATCTGAGGACTGTTGAGTTTTCTAACAGAATTTTATTTACTAAACATCAACTAACGTATATGCACAGTTGAACAAATCATGCTTTGGTCTCCATATTTTGGTCTTTTCCTGCCATTTGCCATGTAAGAACAGATTTGTATACAGTCAATATTTGTCATATTTATACTAACTTTTTTCAGTCTTGTAAGAAAGCAATGAAGCACTCTGCTAATTACTGTTAATAGGTAACTCATACTGTTGGAAAAGTAAGGTTTTATTTCTTTTCCAGACATCACAAAATCCCTTCTAGTAACAGAATTGGGATCGAATCGTGATCCAGAGACTGTAAAAATTGTTCTTTCTAACATGGAAAGACTTCTCAGTATTCCTATTCACGGGTAAGATACTTCCTATTTTTTATATTAACTGATAGCATGAATATTTACATTTGTAAATATGATTATTTTCAGGCAGGATTGGTTGCATTACAGTTGACATGTGAAGTATGATTTCAGTGTGTCTCTTTCGGTAGCTTCTGCAGAGAAACTCTAAGTGTGTTAAACTTCTTCAAGCTGGGACATACACAAGAGAACCCCAACAATCAGTATTGAGAAGTGAAGCGTGTTTGGAGTTGTAGGACTAAAGCATTTCATTTCTTTTGACTAGTAAATCCAGTTTAATAAAAAATGAAATACCATTTCGTGCCTTTTTGTTTTCTTTTGCCTTTGTTTGTTTCGCCAGAAACACAGAGGATGTAAACTGGATAAATGGAAGCTGGATCACAGTTCTTGGTTTCTTTTCCCTGTTGTAATGAAAATTGTTGTTTGGTTTTTTTAATATATATATATATATAAGAGAAAAGTAGATGTCCCTTTCCTCTTTCAACACCATACAACCTTTTGTAATTTGTCCAAGTAGCTGAAATTATCCAGAAACTGTCCTTATTTTGGTTCCATTCCCTGCTTCCTCTCCTCCAGATAAGCCAAAGTCCCCACCTCCACAGACCATTTTACAACTAAATGTGGTTCCTGTAGACAAGTTGGGTTTTTTTGTTACTCAACCCTACTCACCTTTCTGATCTAAAAGGGGCTGTAGTTTCATGCTGAGCTTCTCAGGATTCTTATTTTGATACTTAACATGCAGCTGTTTTTTCTACTTTGAAAAATCATCTCATGTCATTAAAGAATATCTGCCAAATTGTAAGTAGGGAATACATTTTGGGTGTGTTGTCAGTTCAACTTCAGTATTTTATCTGTAAACAAGAAATTGAGATGGGAGTTGATTTAATTTGCTTCTTGCAGTAACAATTTAATGTACGCTTTACTGATAACTGAGGTAACTGCAATTATTTGTGCAAGTCCAGCATAATAAGCACTTCAACATTTCCAAAAGAAAGTTGACAGGAGGGGTTTGATGAAGTTCTCCAGACCAAATTTATGCTGTGTCGTTTATTTTTTGCGATTACTGCCATGAGTGAGAGTTGCTTACTGAACATCACCACAGAAACTAAGTTAACTTCTTCCTCAGTGCTGAGAAAAGTTTATGCTCTACTTGAATTCTTGTATTTAAAAAGCAAAGTAGAATATCTGTGACTGTTTCATGGGTAGGTAACTTCTGTAATACATTTTAGGTTAGGAACTTGTTTAAGATGCATTTTTCACTCTTAAAATTTTGTTTAGCAGACTTCATAAATGTAATTTCTGCAAATCTGCTACATTTGGAAAGCTTTTTCAAACTATTTAAGTAAAACTTCATTCCTCAATTTACTTTTTATCTGTTTCACTGCAGCATTCCATCATTTTCTCTCCCTCCGTTCACTTTGCTTACGATGTTTCCGCCTTCTCTGTGCGGCGTATGCAGACGTTGTGACTTTTCCTGCAGACTGTTCTCAGTTAAAAACCCATCTGTGTCTCTTTTAGTATTAGAGCCGTTGGTACAGCAGCTGTGAACATGTGTCTTGTGGCAACGGGGGGAGCTGATGCCTACTATGAAATGGGGATTCACTGCTGGGATATGGCAGGGGCTGGAATCATCGTTACGGAAGCCGGTGGGGTACTGCTGGATGTCTCAGGTAAACACGCGGGCGGGCGTGCTACTCTTTTGTCCTTCTAAATAACTATATGGGAGCAAAACAGCTGAAAGGAAAAGACAGAGAGGTTTTCAATCCTCTTTCCAAGTTACCTCTAATGAACAGAGTTGCCATCCAGTTGATAGACAACTGTTATGCTCTTAAGCCACGAGACCAGCTTTGCTCCCTTGGTTGAGCACCTGGAAGAATAAAAAAAGACAGTAAACATACACTGGAGAGAATTTAAACGTAGCTTACATGAGATACCTGTTGTGTTAAATGCATTTGTTATCCAGGGGCAAAACTTGGTCCTAAAGAGTAATGTATCATTTGCACTTGATTTTATTTTATTTTTATTATTTTTTTTTGCAATGCTCATTTTCTTTAAGTTTTTATCTAGGTAGAAGTTAGTTATTTTGCTTGCTTTGATTTCTAGGTGGACCATTTGATTTGATGTCTCGAAGAATAATTGCAGCAAGTAGCCGAGCTATAGGAGAGAGAATAGCCAAAGCACTTCAAATAATTCCTCTGAAAAGGGATGATGCAACTAACTGAATACCAAAACTACACCTTAAATGTAACTATACAATGTTGTTTCATACTCCCACGTGGTGGTTGTTCTACACCTTGAACCTGATAAAAAACATAGATAAGTGTATGGTAGATTTCCAGTACTGGTGTGACTGCTAAGTAGTGTTTTGAGATTGGACCAACATCCTCAGTAAGCTTTTCACCATTAAGTATTTTATTTAACATCACAATTGCATTAAGATCTCTAAAAAGAAGCAAATACATACAACTAACATGTTCAAGCTTTACGTTGCAGTGGAAGGCATAGCAAGAGACTCTTTGATGTAGAGATAAATAAAAACCTCTAGTTCTGTAAGTGACAAAACAAAATTCACTTTCTTAACACCACATCAGATCCTCAACCTGAAAAGATGAAGGCATTACCATTTATCCAGTTCCTTGAATATCTCAGCTCTTTTCTTCAGTGCCATCAATGTATCCATGTCCTTACCTGGTTGCAGTTTTTGGTGAGGTAGTTCGCACCTCTTTTTTTTTTTTTTAATCCAGTTACTTAAGTTTGGGCTCAAACTTAAAGTCTTTGTTACGTAGCTGTCACTGTTTTTGCAGTCATTGTTCTAGCTGTCTTAATGTAGATCAACACAATCTCTTCTCTAGCCTCTTTCCTGGCCAGTACACTTGCAAATTCATTACAGTTACAAAAATAATAGTTACTGTCTCAGAAAATATCTTCATCTTCCAGAAATAAGTTCTGAGCACACCTCCTGTCACCAAATGGACTTAGTAGAAATTAAGATACAAGTATGATGTACATTTGACCATCGGAATCAGCTGATACCAGGTCCTCTATCCTATTCTTGGCAGTTATTCCTGTTAGTTTTGCTTGGCTTTCTCCAGGAACGAGTGTGTTTCAAAGTCTAAGGAATCGTTAAAATCCAAGAGAGCTTTCAGTAACTCAGCTGGCAAAAAAATAAGCCGGTAGTCCAGCTTTTCTACAGCATTTTCTGTAAGTCAGGGTAGTGGAGACCAACCAGGACCAGGTTCCCATTGTGCTATAGAGTGTACAGCAGAAGATACATATGTAAATCTAAAGGGTTAATCTAAGAAATATTAGTAATTTTATTCTTGGTGTCAATTGCTTCTAAACTTCAGAAACCATACTGAGTCTTTGGGGTTTTTTTTTGTATTTAAGTGTTTTGGGTTTGTTTTTTTTTTTAAAGTATCAGTGCACTGTTCAATTAATTAATGCACTTTAAAAACCAACCAAACAAAAACTTTGATCAGTTTTTAGACTGATTATTCTGTGACTAAGGTTTCCTAAAGAAAGTTGTTTCCCTGGCAGTCCAGTCAAGACACAGCAATGCTTTGGAAAACCTGCCTTTTTTGTACTGCTGTACCCACTGTTTTTATTTTGGAAAGTGCTGTTACTGTCTTAAGTTTTAACAGGTCTCTTACTAGAAATTTCAGTCTTTTTATATCAGCTAATTTTTTGCAGAAATATTTAATCTAAAGTTGTTTCTAATGCCAGATGATGAACGTTAATGAGATCAGCCTGCATTTTAAAGGTCTTGCCCGAAAGCCAGACTTGCATTAGTTTTACTTTTTAAATTCCCTTTGACAAGGAGAGAAACTCTTTTAAGTATTTCAGTGTAACTTCATTGCTGTCAAGTTTTGTGAGCTCATCATTATTTCTTGAAGTATGTCTACCATTTCTGTGGCTCTTGTCTAACAAATTCTGCGTAACTTTTTAAAACTGATTTATTTGTCAAGCGGAGACGTCTGGGAAAAAAAAATATACTTGAGATGGGAGAACACATTCAAAATAAATATGTTTTAGCAGGAGTGGCTTCAGATGTGCTTCCTTTCTTTAACATTCATCAGAGAACAAAGCTGGTCCCAGCAAGCTGGAGCTGGGGCTTCAAACTTTCATCTTTTTCCTCTTAGCCTCTGATGTATATGGATCATAAGCTGTTGTGCCTTCAGAAGTGGGATTATGTATAAACCTGCCATGGGCTTTTGGAGTGACTATTCCAACACTTTCTTTCCCCTGAGACCGTGGTGCTTTAATCATCACCAACCTCAGAGCTCAAGCTTGACAGATGATCTTGCCTGTGAGTTGTTTTGGACACCCATCAGCTTTTGGAAGCTTGTAGCTTTCCTGGTAGTGAAAAGGAAAACTTAATAATGTCAATGAAAAATTTATATGAATTTCCCCTCTTGACCCCCTCATGCTGTGTTGGAGACTAGTCATGGGTTTGTTTTTTTTACTCTACAAATTTTACTGTTAATTATCTGCTTTCTTTTTAATTTCAGTCCCCTTGTCAGTGGGATCAGAAATCCCCGTTGTTTGCTATTTTTTTTCTAAGCATTATCTTCTCGGGTTAAGTCTTCACCTATTACATAGCTCCTTCTTTCATCACATGAAGGACACCGAAATGTAATTCTTAGGTTTTAAAGGCACTTTCTTTTTGGTTCTGTGCTAGCCTGCAATTTTGGCAGAGTCTTGTAGTGAAGTAGTTGTTGTAGTAAAACAGAAGTTGTGATTGCTGTGTAGTCAAAGTGCTTTAGAGAGATTATGTATAAGGCGTAGTCCCTGAAACTATAAAATACCTGGGTTTGTTGCTCTGAAGGCTGGAAAGACAGAGATAATCATTTTAGATGTGTTTACAACTTAAAGTTACATGTTTACAAGATGTCTTGTTGCTCAGCAAAAGCTAAGTCAAAAGGGAAACTAGTTACCACAGATTGAACAGATAGACTTGCTGAATTAAGATTGGGAATGTTCCTCGTGGTCATGTCAGCAGTCCAGCATACAGGAAGCTTTCTTAATGGCTTTTCAGTCAACAGCTCATGGCTTCAGCTAACAACTTGGTTTGAATCTCAACTCTGAGGGAAGAGCACTCAAAACTTAGCAGTGCAAGAAGGAGGAGAATCAGTTAACTGAAGCAAGTGAAAAATTTCCAAGAAATAGTGAGAATTAAAGGACTGTAGAGGCAACTGTAACCAGCCCTTTCACCTTTACGTTGAAAATGTGACTGTGCAGTCACCATCATCACTATAGTTGCTACAGAGCCTGCTGCTCTTCTTAACAAAGGTCTTCAGAGCAGGGATGCTGATTTTTAGCCTGAAACTAAAGCAATTGGTCCTACAAAATAGGTAATGCTGCTTTTTAGCACTAATAAAATGAAAAAGGGGAGGTAGCTGTGTTCTACCAGCCTGGTTGTTATCCCTGTTCACTGGCCACTTACTGATTTCCTGCTGGTTGGTGGTTGTTTTCTATGACAACCTACACAGCTGCCCTCCTCCTTCAGAGCAGTAGATTCAATCCTTCAGAGCTTTTCCCAGCATGAAATATTGCCAAAGTCGTGAAAGGCTTCAGGTTCTTGTCCAGCCCAGTTAAGCAGCCCAGCAGATACTCTGCCCCCCCCCCCCCCCTTACCCCAGCAATGAAGTGGGGACTGTTCCTCATAAGTATCTGTGACCCAAAGCTATGGTTTTAATTCTGCATAGTCTAGTGCCAAGGTGTGAACTAGATATTCTGCCCAGGTCTAAACTGACAACCTGTAGCCTCGGTAGGAAGCAAGTTAAATAAGGGAGAATTTTTTTATTTATATTTTTTTTTTCTTATTTTCCTGAGCTGCTTCCCATCCTCTCAAAGCCAGCTGCTAATTTTGCTCTGTTCATTACCTGTGAGTGAAGTAATTGTTCACAAGTCTGATCCTGTTGCAAAAGTGCTGACAGGCAACTTCCCAGCAGCACATTGTTTGTGGGTCTACGGCAGTTGGCACGGCTTCCTTTAGTTTGCACAAACTCCAAGCATCAGAAGGATATTGTCAGTGATGTGACACCTCAAGAGTGTCAGCCAGATCTCCTGGACAACATAATACAGCTGCTTTCTGCATTGCTGCTTGTCCTGCACCAAAAGTGACAGGGACTGTAGTTTGTCGTGTCACTCTTTGAACCATCTTCACACAACGATCCACAGCTTCTCAAAGTTTAGCAGGAGCTTCTGCCCTGTGCCCCCTGTGTGCCTGCTGCAACAACAGGGCAAACAAAACCGGACCGCTTCAAAGCCCCGTGCAACATGCAGAACAAGCAAACTGGAGGGCTGCACTCAGCTGAGAGCACATTATGCCCCTGTCTTCAAGAGCGAGCTCCAGCCTCGCCTCTCTGAGGACAATGGATTAGATCTCCCACAAAGAGCCAAAGCCCTTTCCTAGCACAATTCAAGTTAGTAAGGTGCTAAAAATAATGGTATATGCACATCCTCTTCCAGAAGGCTGTAGCCTATATTGCTGATTGCTGCATCAGCCTCAGTTTATACGTATTTAAGTCTGCACAGGGGTGATGCTTTCATACAGAGATGATTCTCCCTACACCAGTGTTGCTTTCAGATAAGAATCGGGCCTCCTCTGCCCATTCAAGTGAAAGGAATTATTGCCCAAAACACAACAGCAACTCCCGTGCCACAGCAGTAGGGAAGAACAGAAGCTATGCAGTAGAAGATCAAGGTTTATGTTCTGCGGGGCTGTCCTTAGCTCGGCAGTGACCACACAAACCATGTAAAGCAGTTAATGTAGAGAAAGTGATGGTACCTCACCTACTTGAGCTAATTTCATAGGAGCTCTTTAACTTCCTCTTCTGCTGTCCCGGGGAGAGGTGGTTCTGGACTGTTTACCCTGCCTGGGCTGTACACAGCAGGGCTCGGTGGCAGAGGCGATTCAAAACACGCTGTGCACAAACCATGCCTGGCAAACAGTAGATGGCAGCAGGAGACAGGAAAAGGCCAAAAGACCCAGGGTCCTTTTTTTTTTTTCCTCTAGGTAAGATTCAATTTTCCACTTCTCCCTCCCATACTCCTGCTCTCTGTAATTTTTGTTGACTACAACTCAAAGCACACTTGAGAATTATTCGAAAGAATTCTACCACAAATCTTTGAAGACTTGGGCTCTGTGACTTGACAAATTTGAAACAGGGCTTGTGTCAGCAGCATTAACATTTCCTTTTTCATGCAAGTATATTGAAGATGTGGGTAGTATCCTATCACAAGAACATGAGTTCTAAAAGAAGATAAAAGCCATACAAATGATCAGATTATACTACATTTAAAGCTGTAGGTTTTCCCCCTAGATTTTTACTGTCATAAATTAGAACATGGTTTTTAGAAACCTTTCTTTAAACCTCCCAGAAAAATCTTCTGGGCAAACATGCAGCAGTCTGCAGATACAGCAGCCCTGGGACCACAAACCCAGACACGACTGAGCAGCTCTTTGTGATCTTTGAGATGTGGTTGTTTGATTTTTCTAGAGATGACACAGGCTTAGTATTTTTACCTCCAAATGAGTCGTGATGATGTAAAGGACCTTTACCAGCCGTGTCTGCATTGTCTCCAGACCGTATAGCATATTCAGACTGTATTTTTCAGAAGCTGTTCAAGGGTGGATGGGTAAATCATCCCCTTATCTCATTATTTCACTGGTCTGCGTGCTGCATCCTATAAAATGTTCCTCTGTCTTTGTGATCATTGGTCATTCTTTTCCAGCTCTCACGATGAACAGGCAGGTTGACATCTACATAGGTTTCCTATATACCCTCCGTAGAAGTTTTCAATTTGCTGTAGCTTTTCCAAAATAAACATTGTTCATTCAGGTCTATGAGTCCATCAGATGGCTTTATTCATTGGTAATGGCAAACCCCTCCATCTTACTGGATGTTTGCCTTTGCCTCTTGTAGGCAAACAGCTAAAAAATACTCATTATTTTCACCTCACTCCTGAAAGCTAAAAATAATAACTCCCTTTATGTCTGCTTCATTATACTTGAAATTGTGATTACAGTTCTGAACAGTCCTCCAGCAAAACACACTTAAAAGGCAGTAATGGTTGACGTTATTAGGAATTCCTCTTTCAATATTTATCCAGGTGTAATTAGCAATGTATTAGCTCTGTAAAAGTAAATTGCACCCCACTTCATCTGTGCACCTCCTTGGGCGCGCTGTGTTGAAACGGAATTCGTAATGATAAACTGTCATAGCAGGGGAAGGTTAAAAGCTTTACTTCTGTAGGCACTTAGGTCTTAATAGCAGTTTCCACTGAAAGGAAGTGCAAACCCAGACATAATGATTCCCATCAGCAGTCATTTGCTTACCTGACACTGAAAAAACACTGCTGTTCAGTTAACCCAATCAAGTAAGAGAAAAAAAAATAAGTTTTCCACTCGTGCCTTTCAAGATTTCTCAAATCTTTTCTTTAAATATCGTGGAAAATTAATAACTAGTCGACTCTATCAGAAGTATTTCTTTCTGGCCCTCGCATACCTGCCAACTCCTCAGCCTAATACTTATATTTTAGGAAAAGCTGGCCCAACTCTCTGCTCAGGTTCATTCCTCCAGCTCAGCAGGCTCTGTTACTTCTTCTTCTTGAAGTTTTCATTGCAATCTTCAGTGCCCCTCAACTGAATTCGTGTCAATTATCTCTCCCTGCGAATCCAGAATAGAGGTGATGGCCTAGTTTTCCCATGGAGAAACATGGACAACTCGAGACTCCTCAAAACAGTCTGCAGCTGGAAGTTCTTAGCTTTGTTTGCTGACTAGTTCTGAAGAATGGCAACGTGGCTGGAATCCTATTCCTAGGAGCAATTTAAAACCAG
The DNA here is from genome assembly GCA_033439905.1 of Ceryle rudis. Classification (NCBI taxonomy): domain Eukaryota; kingdom Metazoa; phylum Chordata; class Aves; order Coraciiformes; family Cerylidae; genus Ceryle; species Ceryle rudis. The sequence continues at coordinate 14,283 of JAAGNO010024537.1, forward strand.
ACTTTGAAAAACAAGGTAGCAGAGACTGAAGTAGCCAGTGAAATCAAATTCACCGGTGTTGCTAAATACAAATCACATCCATCTCGGGAAGTTCTTGAGCTGAAAGTGGCTGACAGCTTGGAGTGTTCAGGGTAGGAGGTTTTTATGTGGTGCTCCCTGTTCTTACTGTGATGTTGAAGCAGAAACATTTTTTTTTGCATAGCCAGAGACAAAGGTACTTACCTTGTGCGGGAGGCTGAGCTCCCAGGAGTCCACGTTTAGTTCCTTATCTGCTTGAGGAGACTCGGGCCTTCATTACAGGAGGGTCTATGAACCACCAAAGAAGAATCTGAGGTTCATTGGACTAGAGAGCAAACAAGAAAGACTTGAGGGGTGTAGTTTTCTGACAGGCTGCACACGGGGACATCAAGCAGAGAGAGTCTTTGGTCCAAGAACTACCACGCATTTTAACTGAAAGAATTGCAGACAAAGTGTACAAACAATGGGAAGCAGAGAGAGAAGTCTCCGTCTCCATCCCTCTCAGGTAAGTGTGTTCTTCACTGGAGTCTTGACATTTCCAGTCCAGGATACCCTCCTCTCTTCCCCTTCAGCCTGACACAACTTCAAGAAGTGCAAAACAAAAAACCCAGACCATAAAAGTTCATCCCAGTCTTTACATTTCAAAAGAAGGTGGTGGCAACAGCTGCATTTTCTGTAGAGTCTGGTCCTGGTGCTGCCAGGCAAGGATGCTGGGAGAACTTCTCTACAGAGTTCCTCGAGAGGCTTAGTCTCATTTTTGGTCTCAGGTAAAATACTTGCCAAATTGGCGTGTCTGAGATGTTCAACACTGGCAGTACCAGGCCGTTCTGGGCAGCTGTAGAGTTGCACCTTCTGGGCACCCGGGGAATTCCCAAGGTCAATAATGCAGTAATAAAAGAGGTTAGGTGTCTCCAGGGGGAACTAGATCAGTGAGGTAATGAAAGTGGAGACCTACACACCTACATTTCATCATCCTGCAGATGCTTCAGCACCTTCTCTGTGGCCATCACTGCTGAGTGTCCGGTACCAGCAGGGGGGCTCCGATCCCTGGGTTTGAACAGGACATGGCCCAACTGCACTCGGTTGGTGCCTCCTTGGCCTCACACTGCCATCTTCACTCCTAGAAAGCAGATGCAACAGGAAAGTTCGGTAATTATGTTGTTCCTGACAACTGGGAAGCCACAACCAACTTCTTTCCTTCCTCTTTCAGGGAAAAGAAAATACAGTCTGCAGAACAGAAGCCAACATTTCCCAGTTACTGGCGTGCAAGTAATGCCCAGGCTGATTACAGAGGGTTCAATACAACCTTGGCAGTTGTGTGGAGATGTTTGAGGGGTTTTTCCTCCCACTTATCCCTTCCCTTCCCCGTGGTTGCTTGTTTACTGAGCATTAGAGTGAAACCATTTCTGCAATAATCCTGACTTAATGAGAGGTTTGGCTTTCACTTCAGCAGCCCAGGATCAGATCCACAGCAAAGATGTTTGTACATATTTAACTGCAGAACCTACTCCTTGAGTACAGCGAGATGGTTCAGCTGCTTGAGGATGCACATGTGCATTTGAGACTACCCTGTATAAAATCTCTCCGATAGTTCTTATTTAGCCTGTATTCTGTGACAACAAGTCATTATTTCCCACAAATATTTATACCATCGACTTCAGCTTCACAAGAAAAGGCACCATCTGCATAGAAGATGGAGCAGATGTTAAAGCAGGAAAGACTCGTTATGGTTTTAACCTATAAAGCGACTAATGATTTTCTAAAGGTGGCATCAGTTACAATTAAAAAGCTACCAAACCAAATTACAGCTATCAAGATGATGTAAGCACCGACTAAAAGAAGTGAGATGTGCAAATACATTCATAATCTTATTTGGATTATGGAGGCAAGACTCAAAGACCAGATAATATTGCAGGCAGATTAATAATGGTCTTTCTCAAAGTCCAGGTTGTCTCGGGGAGGAAATTCTACTGTATTGATCACATATTGAATTTTCTGCTGTATTCATCTTTCCCTGAGCCTATACATCAAAGACTTGTTGCGCTGAAAGGCTTCCCCCACCCCAACTTGCTTCATCTCTTCCAAGATAGACAAGATGACACCCAGAGGCGGTGTCTCGGATGTGTGACTCTTCCATTACAGTCTGTGAAAACTTGTCCCTAGCCTTTCCACATGCAGTCGTTGGAAATCCACCCCCGCCCCGCCTGTTGTAATGTCTTCTGACAGTGACTCCAGAGACAACGTGAACTTAATGAACTCGGAGTGAAATACCATTAAAGACAGGGTGCATTTCTTTCTGAAAAGGGCACGTAAGGGAGGGCTGTCTGACGGTGGCAGAGCTCTTGCAAACTAATGGTAGAGAGGACCTTTTGCAATAGCTTTCCACTAGAGGGAAGAAGTCTGGGTAAGCTGAAGCTTCAGGCGACAGTGTGTGCTTGGTTCGGTTCCCTTTCAACTCTTATTTCACTGGCTTTTTAAAGCAGACGCATTCACAGCAGGTCTATAGCTGGGCCTGAAGAGACATTCAGGTCATATTAACCCAGATTGTAGCTGATGCAATTTGAGCTAATTAGGTGACTGAAAATAGGGAAGGAAACCTAGAAGGGCAAGGCACTTCTATGTGTAACTCTGTTGCTTTCATGCTGGATCTCTAAGTCATGTATTCATGGGCCACAGAAATAATTCCTGGCAATAATTCATGAGAAAAGGTTATGATACTCCACCAAAATCCATCTACATCTACATTATAAATATTCCTTATCTGGCCAGTGTCACAGAATTGTCAGGGTTGGAAGGGACCTTAAGCACCACGGGTCTGAGTGAAGAGAGCAGCCTGTTCTCAAACATCTTTACAGGTTGACAAGCCATTGGATTAATTCAGGTGTATTTTCCCTTCCTTAAACCATCTGTTGGTAGAATGCTACTGATTTTTACAGCTTCATGTACATCCAGCAAATTAATTTCTCACGTGCTTACCTTTAGGTTCACTTGTATTGCCAATGGTGTCATGGAGCACCCTTAGGGAAACCAAGCACATCCCTGCGACTATGTCATGACCTAAAAGGCTGCCCAGCTTACGGATGAGTCGAGATCATGACTGTGGGTTCATAAGATCCTGTAATACACAGGGACACGGAGGCTTTTATCCTCAAAATTTCTCTATTACACATTACCAGCAATAGCAAATCTACCCACGATGAATAAAGAGACACCCAAATCAAGCTCTTACAAACTACGACCACCATGCAATAGTACACTATCAATCAGGAGAATGACAGCAGTTAATAAGAGCAGCAACCAGTTGTAGAGCAAGAAGGAATAGCAGCAACCAGTTGTAGAGCAAGAATAAATAGCAGCAACCAGTTGTAGAGCAAGAATGAATAGCAGCAACAATCAAGTAGGTATAAGCTGATACTACAGGTTACTACAAAGTTATCATTAGTGAAGCAAATAATCAACAATATAGCAGCAGATATACTTAGAAGAGGTTACGTATATGAATATATAATACTGGTAGCAAGTGAATTAGATTTCAGAAAGGACCAAACCATCCTAAAGGAGAGGACAAACTGGTCCCAGAGGGGGACCCAAATCATCCCAGAGTTGGGGGGGGGACACAAACCCCCAAAACTGGGCCTAATGGTGGCCCAGTAAGATAGTAAGACAGTCTCACTTTGGAGATGATCATTGGCAGCCAGGCATCCCTGATGAGCATCCAAGGGCTCGTTGAAAGTTTCTGCAGGACGCAGCCTGTTTAGGAAAGAAAAAGCATGTGCAGCATGGGAAGTTCTCAGACGAGAGGCTTCATTTTGAAGAAAACAAAATAGATCCCTCTCGTATTCTAGAAGCGTAACAGTGTATAGGACATCACCACCTCGAGCAGCAAATAGATGCTCTTAATTTCATTTTTTCACCTGTAACAGGCAATAGGTAATGCTGTTTTCTGTTCTTTTATTCCCATTTTATTTTCCTAGACTGTTTCCACTTTCTTTCAAGTGCTAAGTTTCCAAAGACACCATCTGCAGTTGTGGGTGTTTCTGGCTCCCGGGCCTAGTCCCCTGGCTTCCAGTTCCAGGCTGGCAGACCTTTCTCTGTCAGTATTTTTCAGCAGTATTTTAATTTTGCTGGGTAATTTTCACCCTGATCACCATCTCAGCTATGCCACTGCAAGGCTTTAACATGAACCATGACAGCAGCGTTGGAATTTCATTATGATTACAGCTGTCAGAAACAAAGATGAACGATACAGATAAATAGTGATCTCCACAAACATCACTAGCATTTGATGTGATGGAGGCTTTGATTCTTGAAGCTCTGTAAGTGCTTCACAAACCAATGGGAGGGTTCTTCTCTTTTTAAAGTCAGGAAAAATAAAGGGGGGGGGGGGGGGGGGGGGGGGGGGGG
>JAAGNO010024539.1:0-33506 GCA_033439905.1 Ceryle rudis
GATTTTCTTTTTAACATGAAAAACCTGTTCTACAAAAAAAATAAAATAAAATAAAAAAAAAAAAAAATCATAATTTGAAATCCTCCATTTGTCACAGAATCACAGAATCGTTTAGGTTAGAAAAGACATTTAAGATCACCGAGTCCAACCATTAACCTCACCGTGCCCTCCCCTTTTTGTGAAAGTGTCTCCCTGAAGACAAATATTTTAGTTGCTCACATTCATGTTTAAGGGTTCCAAAGAAGCTGTAGGATAATTAATCAATAACCCATCTTAAACCTTGGTATTAGCTTAAGCCTTGCAGAGGACTTTCACCAGTGCAAAACAGCTGCTCTCACACAACACTTAAGGTGACACATCACACATCTGGATAGCAGAGGACCACACTGTCTGCATCCCTCTCTATCCCCCATCACCAGCGATAAGCCACCTTCAGCAGCCCCTCTCTCACCTCCACCAGCCCCTCTCCCACCTCCACCACTTTGCCCATTTTGCTGCATATCTCTCACCACAGAGACACTGCCATCATTGTGCCATCACAAGAATATATCAGAAAATACCAGTTGCCATATGCCACCTAATATTTCAGAGCAGATGAATGAATACAGCTTGGCAGAGAACTCCCTAGTTTGATCAAATTGGCCCCATCTGTCTGTCCCATATGGAAATAACGAAGCCACCAATGAAAAGGAAAAGAACTTTGTGGTTTTTCCTCTCCCTTTCCATTTTTATGGGTGCAATTGTGCAATCAATGCTATTCTTGTGTTGATGTGCTAAGGCTTCATGCCCCCATCAGAGTTTTCACTCTTCATTCCTGGTGCCCGCATTTTCCCATAGCTCAGGAAGAAACAAAGCTTTACAGGGCAGGTGATAATTTCAAGCAGTAAGAGTGAAAAGAGAGTTGTTAGAGGACAGTCCACCCAGTACCCAAAGTCCTTGTTAGATACCCTATATCCCAAAAAAGCAGATCTGCTGCTTCCAGGTGCCAGCACAGAGTGTAAATACTCAAATGCTGACTGCAGCCAGTTCTATGGCACAGCAAGACAACAGTGGGCTTGATGAACAGACCTTCTGGCTGGGTAGAAGATCAGCTCTTGCATGCTGGCACCAGTGCCTGGGCATTGCATATGCACACAGAGAAAGGAAGGACCTGGTGAATGCTCAGAAGAAACAAAAAAGTTAAAAAAAAAATGCCCCCTCTACTTTTTTTGGGGGGACATTAATTCTGTTCCTTGCTTTGAAGTACCTCTTGCTTTTTTCCTCTGCACATAAATTGGCTGAGGAATTTCAGCTGAAATGGAAACATTATTCAGGAGTAATTCCTTTTTTTTATTATTATTGTTATCTGTGGGTAACTTCATAGGCTTTGTGAGGATTGTGCATTTCAGGCAGGCAAATGACCTTTTTGCAGCATCTGAGGCTGCAACCTTTCCCTGACCTCTTGCTCTGAAGGTTAACACGAGGTTAACACTGGAAAAGCAAATCAAAGCCAAAATGACACCAGTTACCTGTTCCGGTTTGTGTTGCTTTATGACTCCGGGGACCACATGCCTGACCGCCTGCCATCTCCCCCGGGGGGCTATGAAGTAATAATGTCTCTTTATTTCCTGCCTGCAAGCACATTTCAACTTGTGCCTTTAAAAACAACCAAATAAATTTCTCTCTTTCAAGCCTTCATTGTGAACAGAGAAAATGAGAAGTGGAGATGATGATAACCTAATCACTGGACTCTTTTAATAAGTGGAATTTCCTCTGAAGTAACTGGCTTGAATATCTGCCAAACAACAAAGCTCCCAACATTTCTAATATCCAGCCAGCGTATCATGAAAGCAACTATGATGAATCGCTCTGGATTTGGTTCTTGCGTGAAATGAAAGCACCGGTTGGTCATTAAACAGAAGGGGCACGTTCTCCTCTCATTTGCACTCGTGGAAATATGGTGCAACCCTACGGAGATGCTGAGATTTTGTTTGGAAGAAGTGATACGAAGTGAAAACTAGGAGGAAGCTAATGAAAGAGGACAATCTGGTGAGGTCAGAGTCTGATCCCTGATCCGCACTGGGAATATTTCCATGTGGATGGTGTTTTTGGAGAGGTTTGGGGGACTTGCCCAGGGTTACAGAAGGAGTCTGTGGAAGGCAAGGTTTTCACTCAGGACCTCCTGAATGCCACCACAGTGCCTTTGGCAGCCAGACAGCAGATCAAGTTACATCTCTGAATACTGACTTAAGTGCCCTGCCTTGTGCACGTTTGATGATCTGATATATAACCCCAAAAGAGAAATAATAAGAACCATAGGAAGCCGATTTCTCAGTGCAGCTCCATGCAGCCATCCTCTTGATCCATTTGCTTTCATCTCAACCAGAGGAATTTTTCATCTCCCATTTTATGATCTCTTTTCACGACAATAGGTTGGGGCTGGGCAGCAGGGCTGCGCGTTATCGTTCTAATGAGAACAATCAGGGGAGAGCAGTTATTAATCATCCAGTCATCTGATCCATTAAAACAAATTCTTATTAACCGCAAGACATATGTTTTTCTCCTGAACTCCAGAGATAATGCCTGAAAGCAGATGGAAGAACTGCACTCACAAATTAAATTTGATGGGGCTTTTAAAAATAAATTAAGTCTGGCAGGCCTCTCCTCCTTTAATTAAGCCGCTACGTAACTTTGAGAATGTACTTGTTGCTTGCTACAGGTGTTGCTGAGGAGTCTATTTTCTACCTGTTTCTTCGCTGATGGTTGTTTCAAAGACCATGAGGTAAATCCTCAACTGCTGTAAAGCAACATCACCAGGGAAGCATGGAAAACCTCTGGTGAGCCACTGCTGCTGATCTGGACTATTTGACTTCCAGCCAGCCATCTCAGTGTTTTATTGCAACTAATGCCTATAGACTCAATTTGGACATAGTTGTTAGCTCCAGGTCTCACCATCTTTCTCCATGGAGTAATACAGCGTGACTATTGTGCAGCAGTACACGCTTGACTCTGCTCAGGAGCATCTCCCTGTGCATGCCCCATGACTACAGCAATCCAGCCTTAAGGAACAACTTGATCCCACTGAAAGGTTGTTATTCTCAACACATAACAACGTGAGCACAGGATATGATTGATTCTGGAAATACCTTGTGGGTGTACATATACCAGCACCCCAGGACTGAAGGGACCAGCCCTACCACCTCCCCAACAGCACTGGAGATCATCAGGACAGCAGGAGTGACATAAGGTTTTGATGAAAATAGCTAAACTGAAATCTCTGTGGGCAAATCCAGTTGGAAAATACCTCCCCAAAACCCTGCAGACCCTGTGAGCTCTTTTTAAACAGCAGTAGGAAAGGGGTGGATTTCCCCCCCATTACTCCAGCTCCTAAGGTTCTGAAAGCCAGTAAAACACAGTTAATATACACTTCACCAAATTTGACTTTTCTAAGCATTAGGCATGGGATTTACATGCCTAAACAAGTACCTTGTGACATTTTAAACTTCCCAGAGTATCCCTATCTCTCTGTCTCGTTGTGGCCAGAAGGGAGGTGTTCATCCCTTCTGCAAAGGCATGCATCTCCCAGAGCAATCGCATATCTCAGCTCATTACATACACCTTGCATACAATACTGCATCTAGAATGGCATTGGACATCTATCTTTAGACACCTGAATCAGTCACTGGGTGTCTAATCTTGTTAATCTTTTAGACTCCTCCTGGTCAACAGAAAGAGTCAGGCACCTTCAGGGGCTGGTTCATTCCTCCAACAGAGACAAATTGGCCTCAGAGGTATTTCTTCAGCAGCACTGACCACAGAGGCCTAAACTGCCCTACTAATAGATGCCTAATTTTTGGTAGCTACATTTAGATTCAATGAATTGCTTTGCCTGTGTATTGTTCCCTAGACAAATGCAACAGGGGTACAAACTAACCCAAATGGTTTCTAGAAAGATTCACATCAATACTATTAGACTGTTTATTTTTTATATAGCATTTTCCCCTTTTCTGCCAAGCACAGTTCAGGAGGAAAGTATATTTTGCACATAGAAAGGCAAGGTAAAATATTTAAGAGTGTAAAATTAGGAGGTAGATTCATTTAATACTACAGGGTAAAGTCAAGACAGAGAGAAGAAAATGCCTCAGAGGCAGTGAGTGATATATCAAAGGATGGCTATGCTGCTTTCATATCCTCTTTTCATCCACAGCCTTCACTAATCACCACTATTTCCATGACCTAAGAGGCCTTTTTTGCCTTTAGAAAATAGAACATGAATTGCTCAAATATTTGGGAGGGCTATTTATAGAACATATTCAACTTAGTCAGGGCAGGTTTAACTACAAGGAATCCACCCCTCCTTTAGCCCTGGCAGAGTGTACATAGGCAGAGTTAACCTGGAGTAAAGACATGTTTAATCAGAGGAGTTATTTGAACACATTTGTTCAACATGCCTGGAAGTATTTAAGGTGTGTACACAAGCACTTCTCAAGGGTACTAAAACATAGCTGGACTGGATGGTTATTGTGATGGAGATCTGTTTTCCCTCACTCCCAGAGGCTACAGAGGTATTCCCTCTGTCTACCCAGACAGTAGCCACACATTAAAATATGATTGACAGTTCTTCCCCTCTGTTTCTCTCTTTAGAAGAATATCATTATTATTTGGATACGGTGGAGTTTCCTCAGTGTAATGGCAACTGTGGAACAGTGTGAGGATAGGGATTAAGTCTCATGATGGCTTATTTTGCATTATTTGTCTGTAACCCAGCTAGGGCCCCCTAATGTACAAACATTTCTGAGTGCTGGGGAAGGAGATGGTGCGAAGTCCCACAGATGAACAGAAGAATCAAGTTTCCCAGCAGTCAGCATCAAATCCTTTGTGGTTTTGTGGACACACAAAGACAGCAGATTTATTATAAGTTCCTCAGCTTTACAAGGAGCCTCCTAACTTATATTTTAAGCCTTCAGTGTGTATATTTGTGGGGGTCAGTCTGTCCTTCAAGGCAACAAGTGGTAAGACAAGCGGAAATGGCCTCAAGCTGCACCAGGGGAGGTTTAGGAGGAAAAACCCCTTCACTGAAAGGGTTGTTAAGCCCTGATGAAGGCTGCGCAGGAAGACTGTGGAGCCCCCATCCCTGCAGGGATTTAAAAGACATGTAGAGGATGTGCTAAGGGACATGTTTAGTTGTGGGATAGACAGTGTTAGGTTAATGGTTGGACTCAATGATCTTGAAGTTCTTTTCCAAACAAAGCAATTCTATGATTCTATATAGTTCGAGTCTGCTTGAAAGCAGAAAGCTTCATCTCAGACAGCACTCAGCAAAATACTTCTCCAAACCACTGTCCAGGGAATCAGCAGCTGGCCTGAACACAAGGCAGAACATAAATCCAATGGAGAACCACAGCAGCCTGGCAGGAACCTACCCAGGGGACAGGGTAATGCACGATGAGTTCCTCTTCTCCTCATAGGATGCCCTAGAAGCAAGGAACCAGCAGTACCAGAAAGGAACCAGCAGGTTGCTGCAAGTACAGCACAAATTGCCCTCAATGGATATTGGAATTCTGAATTCATGAGACAGTAAAGATCAAGAATAATTTAATTATCTATTATTTATTATACTTGAAACAGTGAAGACAGCTTAGCACTTGGCAGACAGATTTTGGTGTCCAGGCAAAGTATCTATTGGCTTGCTTATTACTGTAATGGATAATGAAGAATGTTTCTGATCAGCTTATGACCCTGAATCTCCTTTAGAGTATATAGGAAATGGATGGTATCAACCACACAATAGACCCTATGGGACCTCAGAAGCTCTAGTGTCCCACGTAGCTAGGTAAGCTTCTGTTTCTATTTATTACACTCAACAGTTCCAACACTTCATCATGAAGTTCTGCTGATTTTTCACTGGGACAAGAAAAGCAAAAGCACTGATGTTTTCCATGTCTCTTACATCTCTCTGCTCTGGCTTACAGAATGTGCTGGTAAATGGAAACCATGGCAGGATCCAGGCTGTTATATTCCAGGACAGGAGAATTTTGCAGTGGGTACAGATGTAAATTTCCAGAGATATGTGACTACCTCAAAAATTCGCTGCACCTTCATATACACTTCTTAAGCCAAACCTCAGGGGGGGAAACCTACACAATTTTTGCTCTGTTATTAAGACACCCACAATTTCCATACTCTGTTATTAATAAGGCATGAAACAGAAATGGGTGTTTCTGCAGACACACCTGAGCAGTGCTAGAATGTGTCTGATGCCATAAAAAGCCAGCCTGTTAGATCACCACCTCTTGGCCCACTGCAACCACAGCTCAACAACTATATCAATGACCACTGAATCACTAGAAATGTGACGGTGCGTTGGTACAGGTCTGCACAACAAACCAATCTGTCTCTAGGAGCTGACAGCATGGGGTTCCTCCTGGATTTTTAAGTGTCTGCAGACAGACAGACTTGCTGCTGAAAAAACCCTGCATATATGGTCAGGGCCATGGGCGAAATATAGGAGAAATAGTCTTGTGATTAAAGCAGGGTGGGGAAACCGTGGCTGCAACAAGTATCTGTGCCTTGAGTGGCATGAACCACTCCTCTGCCATCATGGGGAGGTGCACCACCAGGGCAGACCATGTGCACACAACTGGCCAGCTGCACAAATTTCCAGCAGGGAGAAGGCAGCTGCCAGCCTACCAGGGGCAAGCAAGACAGGTGCAATATGTGCAAGACAGCTTTCAGGTTTCAGAAGAGTTGCCAGCACTTGTGTTGTTACTACTGGGGAAGGGATTGCAGCAAAGTGACATGTACTCAAGCATGAGGTGCACCAAAAAACTGCAAGGTTGAGCCAGTTGCTGCAGAAGCCACTCAGAAGCTTGCTCTTGGTTTAACAGAGACCTGAGCTGGAGCCCAATGGTGTAAACCTCCAAAAGGCTCAGATCTTTCTGAAGGGAATGAAAACACCATTCCTGGACCACGGATGAGGTGGCCTGAGGGGAACAGCAAGGGCATGACAAGGTCCCAAAACTCTGGGGCCTCATTAAGTGTGAGCAGCTCTTTAAGCTGGGTACCAAAGGCAACTTTGAACTGAAGGAGGCAAAGGTCTGTACCTCCACCAAGCAGCCCCCAAATTAGCAACATCCCTAAACTGTGAACCACCCAAAGCAGAAGGTGCTGCCCCCCAGCCCAGCAATGGTTTTGGCCCATTGCACAACACTGGGACCTAAAGCTCCCATCAGGAGGAGGTGAGGAGTTCATCATTGCTAGGACAGGGATGTGCATTAAGTCTGTACGTTGAAGAACAGTAAGTTTGAGAAGATGACAGATATGGATGGGTTATGGATAAACTGCACAGGGGTTCTCTATGCTCCATGCATTGCAGCAATTCCAACAACTCTACCTCCCACAGTCCTCTGTGGGAGTCAAGAAAATAAGAAATTTATGCTATCTTTATGAGATGAGATGACCTTGTCACACAGTCAACTCTGAACAAGCAACATAATGGCATCTATTAGATGCAGTCCAGGTCCTCTAAACTTATCACACATTTGATTTACTCTTCAGAAGCAGAGGTCTGCAATGAAATGCAAAGCCAAGGTAAACTTGCCCAGGCACAGGTCCTGCTGCCAAGCTGAAACCAAGGCCAGGCTCTGCAAAGGTTTGATTAACAACAGGCAAAGCGCCAAGCAAGCTGAGAGTAAGCTATAATGCAAATCAAGGTTTCACACTCAAACTAAGCAGACCTTGGAGGTTTGGCTTGAATTTCCACAGCCAAAGCCTATCAGGAATGCTTTGAATGCTGCCATGAGCTTCTGTGGCCCCACAGCTGTACTAGATGGGATATCTGCTCCTGCCTCAGTTGCTTCTTGTTTTCCTCCATCGCCTCTCCTCTCCAGGCTTGCCTGACCCCAGAGAGCCTTCCAGGAGCATGTTCCCATGGCACACACTTCTCATATAAGTCCAACAGAAAAAACTTTATATGAAAAGCAGCAGACAACTCCCTTCTCATCATCCCTTACACTGAGGGATCACATACCTGCTGTTTCTGGGACTCCCAAAGGCTGGAGAACTGCCAAAAGACACATCCTGTAATGCTGCCACCTCACTCATTTGCCAGAAGGACCCTGTATCTGACAAACCCCAGGACAAACCTTCTTTGCTATTCCCTCAATTACAACCTTCCAGACCAAATGCCTGCTTTTCACACAGCAGTCCCAGAAAAATAGAACCTGGTAGCCACTACATGACCAGAAGAAAGTTCTATGAGGGTGGTGGAACACTGGAACAGGCTGACCAGGGAGCTGGTGGAGGCCCCATCCCTGGAGACATTCAAGGTCAGGCTTGATGAGGCTCTGAGCAACCTGAGCTAGTTGCAGATGTCCCTGCTCACTGCAGGGGGGTTGGACTAGATGACCTTTGGAGGTCCCTTCCCACTCAGGGCTCTATGATCCTAAGAAGCTGCTCAGAGAGAAAATTCATGAGGTAAAATCCCAGCTTCCCCAGGCCTTGGGGAATTGTTCCTTTGCTCACACAAGTGTAGAAGGCCACTTGCAGATTTTAAGGATGTAAAGAAGCACTCTGCTCCCATAGTGTGTCACCCCACATCCCTAAGCCTGAGAGAACTACTCAGTAATTCCTGCACTGGTATTAGTCCCACCATGCAAACAAAAAGTACCAAGCTGCAAGCCAGGCTGATAAAATGAGATTAAGAAAGAAATACATCATGGAGAAATGTTTTCCTTCTGATTTCACAGCAAAGGCAGGATCATCCATGCTGCAGTGCAAGCCCAGCCCCCTCCTGCCTGTTAAAACAGTCAAAAAACAGCCCTCGGGGGCACACATTTCTCCCCCAGTGCTGTGAGCACATGTAAACTGGAGGCTTCTGTGGGCAGCGGCTGGCAGAGCTCTGGCAATGCTGCACAAGGGGCAACTGCAGCTAATGGGAGAAAGACGAGAACTTGGCAATTCATCTTCAAGTCTGCTTTTGAAGCATCTCTCATTTGTACCAATTAGCCACATTGCTGCATTTGGGAGCATTAGAGATCTTTTCTTAATCCATCTTTTCATCTTTGTCTATGGCTTCTTTCAAGTTTTCAGCGGGTGTGATCTTTACTGCCCCAGTCTTTGTTCAGATTACAATAATTTGTCATTTGTGTGCAGACAGTTTCTTAACTACTCCTGTGTTAGAAATAACCCTTCGAAGCAATATTGGTTCTTTTATCTCCAGGGTCCTGCAAAGCACAGAGCTATTGAATGGCAAAGCATTAAAGATGCAAAGAAACCCCCATAAGGCAACATATTAAATGTGAGCTCTCTTGCTATGGGAATGGAAGGATTGTACAGTACAATTGCTCAAATCCAGCCTGGGCTAGGAATAAAACCCTGCTTGAAAAAGGTTCATGGCACCAAAGCTGTTTTATCATCTGTAGCCTTAATTTTGGAGGCTGGAAAAGTACCATAATAGTTTTATTTTATTGACAATTCAGGCACATTCACTGATTCTTTTGCATTTTCCTTCCCTCAGCATAGCCATTCATGGAGCCATACGCTTCAAGACCAGACAGGAGTACAACTGGGATGATCCAGTTCTAGTTGCTGTATAACAGAGGAGAATGAGCGGTAACACCATGAAGCCACCAGCAAAGTAGTTACTCCCGAGAGTCTCAAAAGGAACTGGACTTGCAATTTTTGTTTTTAGCTTTTCAAGATTTGAAGAAGCCCCAAGGGCTTCAATTGCAACAACATAATTCCAACATTTATAAATACAAACCAAGCAACCTACAGAACTATACAGCACAATTAGCCCCAATGCCAGTGCAGAAGAAAAGTACATTTAAGAGTACCATGGAATTACAGGCTAGCACACGAACAGTGTGCAAGTCACCTCAAACCCTGTTTTTGGTGAAGCTGTCAACTCAAGCTACCTTTTTTTGACAAGATTGTAGGCTTGCTGGATAATCCAACTCTGCTGAGAGTGCACACTTGAATTTCTCAAAGGCATTCAGCCATCGTGTGATGGTTTTATTTAAAAAGATGCATCCCAGGCAGAAAGTAGAACACTTGTTACATGACAAGCTGCCTGGCACATTTTAAGTACAGGAGGATATTTGGAGTCAAGGGGTTGTTCTAACTAACAGGCTCCCCTAGGGAGCTGCTCGTGGGACCAGGTCACACTTGCTTTTTGGAGATTCAGACATGGAAAATAAGAATTATTCACAAAGTGAAATCTTCATTAGCACATCACTGATCGATGTATTAGTCACAGCTTTTTTTTCATCGCAGGCAAAAGTTTCCTAGGTGGGCAGGGGCTTCTCTCCCAGGCAACAGCCAGTACTGGCACACACACATGGCTGTAGACACACACAACAGCCCTCAACCATCTAGATGTCCTCAGTCACAGAACAGGTAATTTCCCATCCAGTGGGATCCCACTCCCATTACCCAGGAGGGTCAGTCAGGGTGTTCAGTTAAACCAGTTATCAGTGGAGGATCAAAACCCCCATCACTGAAATCCTGGAGGAATAAGTTACACAGAAACCTCTCAGGATGACAAAGGTGGAGTTGATCCCACATAGGTTAGGGGCTGGACTAGGTAACTTCTTAAAAGCTTTTTAGTGTCCACTTTACACAGTTCCTTTGACATGTAAATCTTAGGTGCATTAAAAAAAAAAACCAAAACACACACACACACCAAAAGAGCTCCTAATTTCTACATATGCACAGCAAATAGAAGTGCAAAGAGTTACCTATATAAATGCTACTCCACAGACATTGAATGTCCTTAATTAGGGATGCAGTGAGACTGGTAGATACTAAGCATTTCCACACAGGCAAGCTTCTGACTTTATCTACAGCTGACAGAAGATACTACTGTTTGAACCTCAGCTAAGGGCACCTTGCCCAGATCTCTCTTCAGTGCATCATAAATTTCACTCCTTAACCTGTCAGAGGTTTGCTGGATTACAGAATCCCAGCATGGTGGGGGTTGGAAGGGACCTCTGGAGGTCATCTGGTCCAACGCCCCTGCTCCAGCAGGTTCAACCAGTGCAGGGGGCCCAGGATCACATTATCCAGATGGGTTTGGAATCTCTCCAGGGACGGAGACTCCACAACCTCTCTGGGCAGCCTGGGCCAGGCTCTGCCACCCTCACAGCAAAGTTCTTCCTCTTGTTCAGATGGAACCTCCTGGGTTCCAGTTTCTGCCCCTTGCCCCTTGTCCTGTTACTGGGCACCACTGACAAGAGTCTGGCCCTATCCTCTTGCCCCCCATGGGCCCTTTAGCTATTGATGAGCATTGATCAGATCCCCTCTCAGTCTTCTCTTCTCCAGCTCAACAGCTCCAGGGCTCTCAGCGATTCCTCAGCACAGAGATGCTCCAGTCTCCTCAGCATCTTTGTAGCCTCTGCTGGACTCTCCCCAGTAGTTCCTTGTCTCTCTTGAACTGGGGAGTCCAGAACTAAACACAGTGCTCCAGATGTGGTCTCACTAGGACAGAGTAGAGAGGGAGGAGAACCTCCCTCAACCTTCTGGCCACGCTTTTAGTGAACTCCAAATCTTAACCACTGCATTACCTTAACCAGCTTTCTGCCTACAGCACAGCTCTACATCTATAAATAGGGGACATCACCATCCTTCTCACACCAGCTGATGGGTCCATTACAGGACAGCAGGGAGTTATAATTTACTTTATTTTGTACTTCAGTGCATGACATTCTCTGCTGTCTCGTGGCTGATCTCCGGAGTTCTCCCTTAGATGACACACAGCACAAAAAGCAGCCATGGAGGGCAACAAGCTCATCTCAGGACCCAAATGCCATCATTTACCACCAGCGTTTAGCATGATGCACACAGGCAGGCTCAGCTGAAACGTCTTCCATATTGATAAGACATGCCCAGCACTTCCTTTCACAAGGGAAATGACCAAACATCTCAGAAATGCAGTTCCACTTGCCCCAGCTACCAAAAGCAATGGATACCAAGTGCAATAGGAGTGGAGGAGAGCAAAGGACACGTCTACGGCTACCATGATGCTCACTGAGGGTTAGTGCCAAGACTTGATGATATTGATAACTTTGTATATTCACTTCTTCCAAATCATCCCATCACAGGAGGAGGAAAAATGTCCTTTCTGGGATGAGCCTGCTTGCTCTCCACTCTGTCAAACCCACAGGAAGATGGATGGCACTTAAAAGTCACTGGTCAGAGAAGGAAGAGGGTCAGAGCACAAAGGCCATCTGTTGCCATCTGAGGACATCAGCTGAACAAAGAGTGACTGAGCACCAGGGCCATGCTGGAAACCCCTGTGGAGCTGTAACCTTCATCCATCAAACAGGGCTGTGTAGGGGCCACAGCAGCATCTGTCAGTCTCCAGCAAGAGTAGCAGGTCCCTGAATATGTGCAAAACACCACAGCAAGGGGATTTTTCTCAAGTCATTGCTAAAGTTTCTTGGAGACTGCCCACCACAGCTCAGAGATGCATATGTTTGTGGAGTGTACTACAAAGAGCCTTATGTTCCAGGTCAGAGGAGCGACCACTAAGCTTTGCTGGTTGCTCTAGCTTCTCGGGATGCCCACACAAGTTACACAACTCAAACCCTGGGCAATGCCCAAGAGATCTGGTGGTATAAACACAGGCAGACACAGGCAGACACAGCTTCAGCAGCATTACAGATAACCAAGGCGGAATGCAGGCAGATCTGTCCATGCATGACTAAGGAATTTATTTTAAGCACATTCAGGAGATTTAGAGACAGCATTTATGAAATAGGACGTGTGGTAAGAAGTATAACAATTAAAATATTGATGAACAAATAATGATTAAGTCCACAGTTAAGTACATGGTATTTGCTGGAGGTTTGCCAGCACCAGGCTAGTAAAAGTGCAGATTGGTCATGTTGGTGCAAACTGCATAGGGAGAGTTGTGAGCAAGGAGCAGATGCCACAAGGCCCTGGTGATGGCCCTTATGCTTCCCTGTGCTCAGCCTCACAGCTGCAGTTACTCTCTAGCCACCTGCACCAGCATGGGTGAGTTTACTAGCAAGACTATCTCCTTTCAATTCTCCTAGAAAATCTACAGCCCAGATGTTATTTGGCTCCTTCAGGGTGTATACACATCCCAGGGCTCAGGCAGAGGCACTTCACCAGCAGAATTAGCAGGAAGCTGATGATTTCCATTTCCAATGACTTTCCCTACCTACTTCAAATTAGCAGTAGGAGAGCAACCCACTGCTGGTATCCCTTTGCCCTCTCCCATGATCCTGTGGGCTCCATCTCACCTCCCTCTATCCCTGAGTGAACCCCAATTTCCATCAGATCTGCCAGCAATGCCTATTGCTCTGTGTGGAGTTCTCAGGGCAATTAATCAGCCAATTTGTCACAACTTTTCCCAGCCATAATGCAGCCAGCCTGTTGCACAAGGGCAGGGCTGTCCCGCTGCCCCTTCCTCAGCACAGGAGGGCTGGAAGGACAGTTATCTAGACCACGAGGGAAGAAGGCATGTCCTAGAAATGGGGGTACCCCATGGCAACAAAACCCTGAACAGATGTACCTAATATGCCCCAACTTCTAGGGGATACCAATGCATGAGGTCAGGCTAGAAACATCTCAACAAAAAAAGCCCTGAAAGGTACATAATACGAAATTCAGTTCCTTGGCATCATCAGTTTATCCACACAGGTCACTTCTATATCACCATGCTGCTCACTAGTGTAGAGAGCCTTTGATTCACAGGACACAACCACAGAACAGCGAGAAAGGAGAAACCTGCTCACCTCTGCAGGAGCATTCACCAGCCTGGGACCAAATGCCTGAACCTGGAGTCTCTCCAGAAGTGTCTGCTGCTGCCATCCACAATCTTTCATTTTTAAAGCTGGATAAACTTTGTCAGCATGTAAACTCCTGATGAAATAAAACATTTCTAATCAATAACTAGTTTGGAAGACACTTGAATTTTCCTGATGAAGCCCTGCTCCAAACAAGCAGTGGGTGTGTTTCTCATCATCAGCTCACAGTTCTGTTTGTCAGTACAACATGATAATTTGTAGAGGATGTTAAAGAAAAAGAGCTGCTAGAAGCTTCTGTTATCTCTGCCAACATTTCACACATTAGAGCTCCCCAAAATCCTTCATTATCACCATCTGGGTAGGAAAATAATAGCTCTAGATAGCTGCATTACCTTCCCTCCATTTAATGCAAGGTTTAATCCACACTTTTTTCTTTCTGGCATTTCCCACAACCACATTCCCATCAACAAATGGGAGCCAACGCCTCACTTTTATTCAAATTCAAGCTATAGATTGACCTGAGCTTTAAAATAGACCTTACTGATGTTTAAGGACATTTTGATTGCCTACCCGGTCACTGGGGCATTATGAAGTGCAGCTTTTTTTGGCAAGCAGAAGCTAATAAATGGAATTGTGATCATAGGAAAGGAGGGTGTATAATATTTGGTGGTAGGGATTGTTCTTTCAGCTAGAGAAAGCTTGTTACACAGCCTAGCATTAAACAGCAAACACCAAACCTGGGCAACACAATTTCCCTATAAGCAGCACTTAACTAGCCAGGTGTTCTGCTTAATAGGAAGGTAGTGTCTAGGATCACTATGACCATCTCCAAACTCTCCCAGCACTCATGCAAGGGGATGGCTTCACAATAAAATAACCACACAGAAAAGTCCTTTAGTACGTGCTGCCTCTCAAAAGCTCATGGATTTCCTCCCCCTGTCCCAGGCAAACCCCCACCGCATACACACCTTCTGCATAAACAGCTCACAGACCTTTTCAGCAGCTCTCTTGCAGGGCTGCCATCACACACACGCAAAGTTACAGAGCTTGCCATGCAGGCTGCATTTTGTAGTCCTGTTTTCTCTTACTTTATTTGTTACTTAAAGATTTACCATGTCACAGCAGCGTCGCATGTCATTCAGCCTCCTGAATCACAGAATCATAGAATCATTTAGGTTGGAAAAGACCTTTAAGATCACTGAGTGCAACCATGAACATAACTCTACCAAGTCCACTGCTAAACCATGTCCCTAAGCACCACATCTACATGACCTTTAAACAGGTCCAGGGATGGTGATTGAAGAAAATGGTAACTTTATATTTTATATAAAGATAACTTTATATTTTTGTAATGTTTATATTCTGGCTTTTTAGCCCTAGAACCTTCCAGCTGAGCCCACAATGTGGCCACCATGTTACCCTCTCCTCTGATTCAGGGGTGCTGGTTCCCAAACCCTCTCCATAGGAGACTGCGCTAACCTGCTGGGGAAACAGGCTTCTCACTAGAATAGGCTTCAGCTACACGGTGGAGATTCAAAGCCTGGATAGAGAGAAATGCCAGGGATTTCTATGCACAGGTTCATTTCAGGCCATCTATAGCCCTTATCGACATTCCCTGGAGGAGTCCATGCACGTCACAAAATGTGGGAGTGAAATTACATAATCAGCATCTCCCTTCAGTGCAAAGAGAAGCAGCCAGCACATTTCCATGTTACTATTTCCCCCCTCATTATGAAGATGGAGTTGTAAAGAGGAGGGCTGGTGCTCTTTGAACCCGGTGGGTCTGTTTTGCAGGGCTTTTTTCAAACCTCCGCACTCCCTGATTCCTGCATGGCAGAGCAGCATTACAGTTAAGATGAAGTAATCCTTTGATAAAGTGCAGTCATTTATTTGAAAAGTGTAGTCTCACCATTAAAATGCAAATGAAATGAGTGCTAATATATTAACTTGGGATGGGAGTTGAAATGGCTTATGACAAGTGTGCTTTCATGTGGAATATCGTTAAGTGATAACAGTGGGTGTGTAAGAGAAAGTAATATTCAGATGTACAAGTTTGTTTATTGAAGATATTAATGAAGGACAACACTTAAAACGTATTATTATTTCCTCATCTTGTCTTTCTTCCGTCCCTCCTTGGTTCAAGTCTTCTCCTGAGAGGTCCCTCCCAAGGGGATTCTAATCAGAAGTCATTTTTGATGAATGATCTGAGTCCACACAAGAGTCGACAGGAAAGCTGAAATATATTTAATGATCTCCTTTGAAGAGAAGCAGAAGGTCCCCCCAATGGATAGCCCATGTGCTGCCACTGGCATGAGAGCTGATACAGAAAATAATGGAAAACACTGAGCTCTTCCACTTATTTCCCAGGAATATCCCCTGATAGCATAGCCAGTGTTAGGGTGGCTCTGGGTCTTCTCTCTGGAGAGAAACCTATCCTGGGGTGTAGGGACAGCATCCGGGTTTGGATAGAGCAGAGCAGCCTTATTGCCACTATTCATAATAATAGCCTTCTGCACAGAGAATAAACTTGATGGCCCTGAATGAGGTACTGTGACACCTCTGTCACAGGCCAGAGAAGATCAGGCATCCAGTGCTGTGAGGTGGGTACCCATAGATGGACTCTGATGTAGCCTGGCAGCAGGGCCTGTTTGTCCTCTTGCACAGGACGTGGGCTAGGTAATAGTCTGGCAACTCCACATTTCTACAACTAAATGAGCTCTAAATGAGACACTGCAAGTGTGGTAGCCACATGCAAACACATCAGCCTCCCTGAAGACATTCCCTCCTGCACCCACTGCTGCCTCTTCACAGGTTGATGACTTCAGGATCATCTCTAACACCAATCCAAACATCTTTCATGCTGACCAAAGTCCTCAGAAACAAAAGCCACTCAGCCAGACAGGACACATTCCTTGAATTACGCTTTTCTAGATTGGGTACCTTCATATTTTGCAGCAATTCCTTGGCTTTCCTCTGTGCCACAGACCTCCTGCACTTGTCTAACCACCTAACTTCAGGCTTTGCAGTGAGACACCAAAGGGTCTTGTCTTCCAGCATGGTCAATGGAGGAAGACAGGTGCTTTAAGAGGGCAAGAGAGCCCATTTAGGGTCATAGAATGGTAGGGGTTGGAAGGGACCTCTGGAAATCATCGAGTCCAACTCCCCTGACAGAGCAGGATCACCCAGAGCAGGCCACACAGGAACAGATCCAAGTGAGTTTTGAAAGTCTCTGCAGAAGGAGACTCCACAACCTGGGCAGCCTGTTCCAGGCTCTGTCACCTTCACATGAAAGTTTTTCCTCATGTTGGCATGGAACTTCCTGTGTTCCAGTTCGTGACCATCACCCCTCATCCTATCACAGGGCACCATGGAAAAGACTCTTCTACTTGATACCTACCCTTCAGATATTTGTAAACAATTATAAGATTCCCTCTGTCTTATCTTCTCCAGGCTAAACAGCCCCAGGGCTCTCAGCCTTTCCTTGTAAGAAAGATGTTCCAGTCCCTTCATTGGACTCTCTAGTATTTCCCTGTCCTTCTTGAACTGGGATAACCAGAACTGGACACAATACTCCAGATACGATCTGATTAGTGCAGAGTAAAGAGGGAAGAGAACCTCCTTTGACCTGCTGGACACACTCTTCTTTATGCACACCAGTTCTATATCACTTGTAGGAGGGGTCTACCTACAGAGGATCCCAAAGCAATTAGGGGCCCTTCTTGGACACCTAAACCTCCTAGAACCACGTGCACAACATCAGACCCTTTCCCACCACTTTTCAGCTTAGGGTGCAGTGGCAGAGCCTGAGCCATCTGGAAAACACTACAGCCAGAGCCCCTGTTCAGTACCTCAGGGTGGAACTGCAGTGATGGCGCTGGGAAGAAACAGCCTTTTTCTGTGCCTTGACTGTAGCATTTCATAGCCCGTGGTCGCAGGAAAGGAGGAGGTCTGGGCCCTTCATTGTCTTGCAAGTATGCCAGGGATGACCTAAAGCTTTTCTTTTCCCCAGCAGCACTTCACCACCACAGCCCCTGACAGTTCTTAAATACATGACCATGTGGCTTTTTCATTCTTCTCTTCCCATCGCCCTGCTTTGCACTTTCCAAAGGCACCACGAGCAGGGTTCAACCCTGTCATGAAAGCAGGTGCTTGCCAGCACCTGAAATAACTTCTTGACGCTTTGAGATTAAATCCTCTTGCTATTGCCACCCCCTTCCCTATCTGTTATGTTTATGCACATGCAGGTTTGTTATTGTAGGGTTGCTCATAAGTGCTCTGGCTTTGTCTCCATTACACAAAAGTTTTTTTCCATCAAAACAGCTAATTAAAGTTCATTCTCCTGTTGTGAGATCATTGTCTAGACAAAGAATTATAGATTTTGCCTAGATATACCCAGTCAAGATAAAGCCAGCCAGTCACATCTAGGTAACACTATTTTATCACTGTTTGCAGCGTACACTGAGGTAGAGATCTCCAGTTAATTATCTCTCTGTAAAAACACCTCTCCTTTTGTAGTGAAGACACAACATGTGATACACATGCTTGATCTGCCTGGATTGGGTTGTTTTTATAAAGCTGTCATGGAGTTCACCTCCATTCTGTTGTTACTTTACTGCTGTGAGCCAGGATGAGAATGCCAAAAATGATTTGCAGTGCTCAATTTGCATAAAGAAATGCAAAAACATCCCAGCAGCATTGGAAATCGCTTGGTTCATTTTCACAAACATTCCCAGGAAGGAGGCGTTGTTTGCAAGGCTGTTTTTGGAAACCAGAGGCTCCTCAGGAGCACTTGTGAAGAGATATATCTGTAGGTGTCTCCGCATTTGAACAGGTGCTGGGGGGAGCACAGCAGCAGAGAAGTTAAAGCCTCTATCCAAGAGAGGGGAAGGAAACCCACAACAAAAGGCTGCTCCCAGTTACCCCATCCGTAAGTAAGCACCTTGTTAGTCAAGCTCAGGATGTGTCTTCAATGCTGCAATCCCAGTTAGAGAAAACAGGGCAGCTCATCCAGCCCGAGGCAGGCTGCAGTAACTCTGCAATCAAAATGGAGCTTGTTCCTCCCATGGATGGTGCAGGCAATTCCTGAAGCATGGGGCAACACTGGGACTAAGATCTCACTTTGTTCTCTTTGTTGTATTTATTCAGCTTTGGGCAGTTTCTGCTGGACAGATGTTTGTGTGCTCTCAGGACAGCTACATTTGAGGTTGCAAAGCGTGATGTAGCAAATACCTTTGGCAAGAAGACCAAGATTTTTTTTATGGGATGCGTGTATTAGTTTGGAAAGGTGATTGTGAATTCCTTTACATTTATCCATCTGCACCAAAGCCCTTGATTTTGCCAGAGCCATGGAGGGAGCGAAGGAGCTTTGAAGTCCAAGACCTCCACCACTGATTAACTAGATGATCCCAGGTACATCATTTAATTGCTTGCTGACTCAAATTCACAAACACAGACGTCAATTACATAGAGAGACAAATCTCTTGAGTATTCCAAGGCTTTTTTTTTCTTTTTTTTTTTTTTGTGAAGTACTTTATCATCTTTGGACAAAAGGTGTTACAAGCAAGTAATATATTTGTTATGATTACAGTGACAGCAGAGATCCTGCAGTTGTAGGATACCTCAGCCCTGTACACCAGCTGGCTACCATACTTATATTTATTTCTGCCCGCTTTTGTTTTCAAATCCATGCAAGTGCATGACACCCGATCCATGCTAAAATTAATCCTATATCCTCTTTGGAGAAGATCATTTTCACAAATCCTCCACATATCCTTGGCACGGCCAAAAAAATATCTCCATGAAGCTTCAATTATCATGTGCTCTGTGAGGTGCAGAAAGCCGAGAAAGCCTGGAAAAGCAGGATAGAAAATATCAGCTTATCATGGGGCAATTCTCAGGTAGCGCGTTGACACTGCAGCAACCAGCCCTTTAGAAATGCTACAGAGTTAAAACTCTGGTCTATTTAATCTCTAGCCACAAATACCTGGAGACGGTGTCAGCATTTTCTGTGGAAAGCACATCCTGTTTTTGCTGCCTGTCATCCTGGATGAAGGCATCTTGCTGTCAGGCAGGGCTGGACCACCAGAAGATTTTTCTGGTTTCTGTGTGCTCTAGGGGCCACCAAGCTGTGACCATTACCAGTAACCTCACTGGAGTGTCATGTTCTGACAGTGCCATGGGACCAGCAGTGTCTGTCTGAAGGAAAGGGGCACTGCCTGAAGCACCCCATGTTCTGGGGCATTAGGTGCTGTGAGACACTGCAACAGGTCGTGCTCTGTGGCATTTCCATGCATAGCTGCAGGGTATCCTGAAGTCCAATAAGCGCTATCTCTTTGCTCAGGAAAACAATAACGGAAAATTTCTGATGTGACAGCACTCATGTTGGAAGCCGCAAAAGGCAGAGAGGGAAGAAAATAGCAAAAGTGTGCATTTCCCAGTGGAAAATTTTGATTTTGCAAACAGGATGCTTTCCTTTAGGTAATTATTGCAGTGGAAAAATCTCCAGCTAGCTCTAGTACTTACCACAGTCCTGGTGCTTAATGATATGGCTGGTGGCAGCAATAACTTGTAGCACCATTGCATTCTGTCGGAGGGGATTTTTATTGCAGTTTGTTGTAGCATGAATTGCAGTGGAATAATATAATGTACTTTGAGCTAGTGCCCATTGCAGAAAATAAGATCCCCCATTGGGGATCAAGGTACAACAATATAAAACCAGAATAACTCATGTTTTGCAAAAGCATAAAGCTCCAGCCAGGCAGCAGAGATTTCTCCCAGTGTAAGACAGCAGAATCTTACTGTGCTTGAAAGAAACTCTGCAATGCATTTCACAGTATAAGCTTTTCCTACCTTCCCCACCTGTTAGAAAACATTCCTTTTGGGCTTCTCTAAATGGAAACTAGACACGTGCAATATCCAATATATACAAATAACTGTTTAACATTGGCCTGGGATTGAAATTTAAGCAGAGCTCCCATTTGGTTACAAGCAGTGTTGACTTTTCATGTGCTGTCTCTGGTCACATTTGGATGCTGGAGCCAAAACAGACTGAAAACCTTGGGGGAATTCATTGCCCCCCTTGCCACGCCTTCCCCTGCCACTGCTTTGGAAACCTCCCAGCTGTAGGCATTTTGATGGAGCACAAGCAGGACTGACAGCCCTGCACAGTTGTTCCAGCTGCTGGAACACGCTCAGTAACTTTAGAAATGAGAGAAAACAAACCTGGGAGTCCCACAGAGCTGGTTTTAAGGTTCCCATTCATCCCCAAGCATGAAACTTACAAAATACACATTAAAAAGCTCAAGCCCTCTTCCCTCCTCACCTCCCCCATATATCCAAACTGAGCCCTTTTGGGGCTAAATTCTGTGAGGTACTTAACATGGCCAAGCGCCAGGCTCCTCTCCACAGCTCTTCAAGGTGCTTGGCCATTGGAGAGGACCTGCTGAGCTCCCCCAGGATCAGACCCTGCTAAAAGACTGGGGGACAGAAGCAGTAGCACTAGCAACAGGGAGACAAAAGTCAATTGTTCCCCAACAATTCAGAGGGAGGGAGCCCTGAAGTCCCTCCAAGCCACTTGATTTATGGCTTGCAATAACATGTGTTGGAGCACCGCAACCCAGAGTGCTGTGCGGTGTGACCTGTAAAAATAAGTCTATTAACCCTAATCAATCTCCCATTATCCACCCTCGTCCGCAATTTAGCCAGCAAAGGAGTCACCAAGGCCTCTCAACTCAGTTTGAACTAATCCCATTGTCTTTCCTAATCAGGGTTCATGAAAAAGGAGCAGCTTCTTCACAGCGCAAAATTATCACTCGGTGTTTAAGGAAAGAAAATAATAAAACTGGACACACATACACACACACACCCCAAAGGCTCTCTTCTTTCATCTTTTAACGGGAAAGTGGAGAATTGTTTTTGTTCTAAATTGCTAGGGCTAATTGAAGCCTGGGGTGGGATGTGGGGCTGGAGGGTATCGGTTCCCAGGGCCCATGGGGAGCGCTGGGCGCAGCAGTAGGTAAGCTGCCCCCACCAAACTTCCTGTTGTAATTAGTAAAAGCATGTATGCAGATGAAGTGCTTTATTAGGGAAGCTTATCATGAAGTTTATCAGAGACAGGACGTGGCTTGGCTTGTCAGAGAGGCATCCCCTCTCCCCATGACAAAGGGGAGAGCTGCTCCAGCCTCTGAAGGACAAAGGAATCTGAACTAATGGCGATGGATTCAGCAGAAAATGTTACTCTTGAATCCAGACCAGGAAAACCAGGAATATAGAGCTTCTTTCTGACTGAGGTTTTTTCTTTCCTTCCCATCCATTCCACCTCAGCCTTTAAAAATACTGAAATAAAAATAACTGGAGGTCCTATCAAACTGGAAATGGCCCACATATCAGCAAATCAGGAAACCCCGTCCATATCAGCCTCTCTTAGAGCAGGATAATACTCAGCAATCAAAATGTGCTCTGTGGTGAATATCCGCTAAACTAGTCCAGTAATGAGTTAATTTTCTTTTGCTCTTTTACAAAAAAAAAAAAGGAAAACACAAAGTGGGGACATTATCTTGCTAGAAATGAAAACAATCCTTGCAAAATTTCCCCCTTTTGGCCTGAACTAAAGCAGAAGCAAACATACCACAGGGCTCAGCAGATCTTTCAGGATTAATTGTTACATTCACAGGATTAGTTATTATATTCACCAGCAGATCAGCATTTCCTAGTAAAATTAAAATTTTCCAAACCCTCTCTCCAGCTCACACCAGCCTATTGCCACCTTGTAGAGTCCCCACATGACTGGAGGACGAGAACTCCTGCAGCTTTGGGGTGTTTCTCTTTCAAGGGAATTTAGAAAACCTTCAAGGTTTTCTTCAAGGCTTCAAGGCACAGGGATGAATTCCCAGATACCACCACTGTCATTGGAAGGCTTGTACATAAAACTGAACAGCTCCGAGTAAGGCAGAAGCTGATCCCCACAGGGATGTCCTCCCCAAGGAAACCCAAAAGGGCTGAGGAAGCTCTACTGGCCCCGAGGACCATGGCAATAGCTTTGGATCTGCCCTAGCCCTAAGCCCAGCTCTGAGTCAGGAGCTGTCTCCTTCTGAAGACAGGATGAAATGATGCCCATCCCAAGCATCCTCCTCACTCCAGCACTCCAGTGTATGGGTTCCATCACAACTTCAGAGAAGCATGAATTATTGTACAGTGCAAAGAGGGGAAACCTCACCTGCACAGAAATACCCGTGAACAGCAGGCAGTCTGAAGTACGAAGGTCCCAAATAGAAAGCAAGAGGGACAGATACAGCAGTATCGGGTTATTCTCTTTCCAAAAGAAACAAGCTTGAAGTGAGTCATCCAGACTTCACAAGGCATCAGAGGGCCAATTTCAGTGCATGATCATCTCTGGTTTGATCTGTGTATTTAGCAACAGGCCCTCAGGCAATCAGTTGCTGTGGGAAATGGTACCTATTAATGGAGCTGTGGGGACAGGGGCTCTCCTGGAGTGACAGAAGATACCAGATCTTGCCTGTATATACTCCAGCATCCTCCCCACAGCCCCATGTGTACTTCAGATGCTTGCACATACATGTTTTGCTTTGTAGGGGTGGGGAGGTAGGGGTAGATATATCTGTGCCTTTGTGATGCCCTGAGCATATGATGCCTCAAAAGACAGGAAAGCACTGGCACCCTTTTTAGAAGGAGGATTGAAGATGCTGTGTGTTATGGGTTGGGTAAGCTACAAGATTTATTTAATGAATTAAGAACCTGACACGTTATTTAGAGGATGGCTTTGGAGATAGAGTTATAACTCATGGCCTGCCATGGGAAATTCTCCACACCAAGGCCTTGAGGAGAAAGCATTCATTTTTTTATGGTGTCTGTTGGGGAGGGAAATTAATGCTAAGAAGGCAGTGATAATTTGCTGTTTTATAGAACTGAATTATCACCCTGTCATCATTGAGATGAAAACCCTGAGCCACGAACAAATATACCTTTGCACCTGAAGCTGGCTGGATCAGCTACCGTGAGCTCACATCACTTTGTGTCGGCTCTGTTGTTCCAGTAATTAATTCTGAAGGCTCTTGGATTTCACCTTGTCCTGTCGTTCTCTGGGCAGGCCTTAATTTAGCACTCCGGTATTCCACGCTTCTTCTCCAGACTCATAAATCACAGACAAACCCTTCCTGGAAACAGAAAGGGGATCTGTTCTCCTCTCAATGCACACACACAACTTCCTGGAGAGTTAAAGTGAGTTTGGCACGTGCACGGGAGAGGTGGCTGAACTCCATGGACCAAAAAGTCATTGACATAGAAAACAAATTGTAAGAGAAACAGTTGTCCAAAAATCAGGAGTACCGTGACTTTGCATCAAAGAGGTTATGCTGCATAATGCTGTTATTTAGCATTATCTGCTCTGCGTTTGTTGAAAGGTAGAGTTCTTACCTCTGGTCTACCTTTCCTTGCTTCATGTCTTACTGTCTCTTTTCCCCCCTGCATTCACTGATGTGGAGAAGAGTCTGGATTTTTCTGATAGCTCCTGGATGTTGAAGAAAGGTCTATTGTCCTGTAACCACACTGGGGTCAAAGGGATATGGAATGAAAGATGGGTGGCAAAAGACCCCCATTGGTGAGAAGGTGGTTGTGGGCCTCAGTCTTCCTGAGGCTAAGCAGTCCTTACTGATGGGCTTGAGCATTGCTCAAGGAATTCTGGACTTCTACTATGGATTACCAGCATAGAAGTAGATTTATTCTAGGGAAAAAGGGCATCCCTCTTTCCTTCAGAAAAAAAAAATCTACAGCTGCTGTTCTTTCCCCTGAAACACATCTGGCTCCTGGGAAAGAACTTCAGCACAGGCTCTAGGCTGCTTCCAACCTGGAGGACAGATACAGATGGGGACACATTGGGGTCTGTTTTGCTAGGAGACTGAGTTGGTAGTTAATCTCCTACACTTAAAGCACTGATGGACACACTCTCAGCACCCTCCTAATTATGCACAGTTCCAGAGCTACAAAGAAGATCAATGAATTTTCCTCTTCTGTCAAGAAGTGTTGTTTAATTTAATTAAATAACAACACTCTCCCACGTGGCTTGGGAACTGTGCTGGAGGAGGACAAGGCACCTGTACACTGGCATGCATTTAGCATTTTCTATGTCCAGGTAGAAGCCTGGCAGCTCAGTCACCTGCCAGCACATGGGATTTTTCAGCTGTCTCTACTGGCCTGACGTCACTCCCACAGCAGAGAAATACTCCCATCAGCAGTGTGTACTTTGGCCCATTGCACCTTCAACAGCAAAGAGATCTTTTTCTCGAGCAGGCAGAAAATACATCCCGGGATTGTTGCTCTGCTTGTTTTTCAGGGCAGGAGGAGCTGGGACATCTCTCTGTCAACTTTGTTGTTCTGCAAAGCCAATGGCTCTGACAGAGCAAAGTAGAGCTGATCAAACACTTTCTGATGACCTGACTTATACCTTTTTCCCCTCCCCAAAATGCTCATTCATCAAAAGTGCAAATTTTCCTAAACTGGGCCAGTTGCAACATTCCAGGCAAAGTTTTAAGAAAAGGACTGTTTTGACATTTTCAAACTGCAGGGTGATCTACTCAGCACAACTTAGTCTCAGACATCTCAGGCATTTCTACAACAAACGACTATAAAAAAAAAGCAGGCTTAAAAAGTTTATTTTGATGAGTTATTTTTCATGTTTCAGGATCTGAATTGTATGTGTCCAGTTGGAATTGGAGACTTTCTCAAACTCCTGGAAATTCTCACCTGTGTGTGTGGGGAAAAGCCATCTCCAGCCCAACCCTAACAGCAACAAGGGGTATTTCAAAATGACCATGGAATTGGTGGAATGGCTACCCACTGTTCAGGGAGCAGGGAACAATTGCACTTCATTCATCAATATTTGCAAAATGCTCTGGTATCCCTGGACTCATGCAGCTCTAGATGGGTCATGGGTAATTATTTGTATAAAAAGAACCAGTGGGACAATGTTGTTCAGCCCTGAAGTCATTGAAAGATGTTAGCGAGTTTGGCTTTGAGGGTGGTGGAGAGGGAGTGTGAAAGCCGATTATGCAGCTTGGATTCTCCCTTGAGTAATTTCCAGCGTTCCCATTTAGCTTTTATTTGTTCTCGAGGAAGCCTGATTATAAATCAGAACCAGGCTGCCTTCAAACATTTTCAGACAGCCTCCCTGCATCAACAGGACAAAACTCAGTAATTTATCTGTGTGGCTGGTAACCATGATATCATTTGCTATGTACAATCCTTTTCTCCATACTGTACCTCTGAAACAGTCTCGCTTTAGAAAGATCACTGCACAGAAGAGGCATGTCATACCAAAAAACCCATCTACATAAACATGCATTGCCCAGAATGCAGGAAATAACCCCTTGTATCCATGTTAATCCACCCCCCGCCCTATCCCTATGGATAATCAAACAGCCATAGGAAACAGGCATATGTTAAATGCTAAAAGAAAAAGAAAAAAAACCCCAAACAAAAAAACCAACCAAAAATTAACAGCACAAGATTACATTACCCCTTTCTGCAGGTTTAAGTTTCACTCAATAATTACTGCATCAACTGAATGTAGTGCACAGAGGCGAAGTAGCTATTCAGAGAGGCTTTTCATTTAACATCTTGCCCCCTCTGCAGTCACTGGTGAATTTTCTAAGAATTTCAACAGGGAGAGTATTTATCGTTATCCTTATTTCACTGCAATACAAAAGTAGTCACAATGCTTTCACAGCTGCATTTGCAAGGCTGAAGGAAAACCCAGCTGGGTCTCAGAGATGCGAGAGTAAGCTGGATAAAACTGTGCCACCTCTTCACCATCACTTTTCTGCCCATCAATTATTCCAGCAATCAGATTTCACTTTGCCACAAGAACAAGGGATTTCCATGTGCCCCAGCAGAAACTCAAGAAAAAGGGAAAAATCAGTTGCTGTTCTGTAAGAAGGTCAAGGTCTGACTACCCTTCAGCTACACGTCCCATTCATCATCTCTCCTTGCCTCGCACAACATTCACATTCTCTATCTGATCACCTTTCATGCTGGAAAAAATAAAGCAGCATCCAGGAGAACAAGAAAATGGTGATTGGAGGGGGTTATCCGGACAGCAAATGCCACATCCATCCATCACAAAGACAAGGATAACTCTAGCACTCCCCATCATGGGGGTTTCAGGCAGGAGGCTGCTGGGAGCTCTGGGTTTGCTCTGCAGAGGAGCAGTGGCTGGTTGAACAGCCGTGGCACGCACAGAACACCCAAGCACACAGCAATCTGCCCTTTCAGCTGTCAGCAGGGACCTGATCCTCTGGCCTAAATCTGAGCCAGGGCCTTCACAGGTCTTCTGTGGACTGGCTGAACACTGAAGTGTCTGTAATGCAGCAACACAATTAGTCCTTCAACTTATAGTCTCTGTTTCACTGAAGCATTTCTAAAGCATTTGCACTACTGACTGTCACAACATTCTGCGGAGATAATCTACTTCTCACGCATCATCAGGAGGGAGAAACCAAGGAACAGCTACAAGACAGGCTTCCAAAGCACCTCACTATGCACAACCCAGATGATCCCTCTCCAATCTGTAAGGGCCCAGCACTTCTTCAAATTTCTGAGCAAGTCCTTTCTTCAGGGCCCAGGGCAGCCCTTGAAAAGCTCTGTGCTAGTGAAACAGTTCCCACTGAGTGGGAGATTGACTGGGAAATGGTCTGGGTTCAGGGTAACAGCAGACCTGAAAATCACTGCAACAGAATAACTTATCTTAGAGACATTTTTCCCTGTCAGAGTAAATGTAATTATGTATGTGATATAAAGGAACAGCTCCCCAAATGGAGAAACCAGCTAAATCTGGCCTGAGTCCCCAAGGATAAGTTTCCCTGTGAAGTTTCTGGTGTCTAATAAAGACTGAGCCTCTGCTGGTTTTCCCTTAGTAGGGCCATTGTGACTGTTTCTCGTCTGCCTACCTGCATATCCTCACACACCAGAAACTCTCCATCTCTGGGCCTTCCATCTCTCTGACATGTCACAAGGGAGATTACCATTGTCAATGGCTTCCAAAAATCTCAGGGGAAAGGATAGTGCTTTCTGTCTGAAATTCTTGGGGTGCTGCCATGCTTCCCTCAACCCTCTGTCCTTCCCCCCTCCTCCCCAAAAAAACCCCAAGAAAGGCTGTGTAGCAGATCACTCTGCCTGCAAAGACACGAGGGATAGAGAAGAATTGTCTTTTTCAATCTAAAGACCCAGGATTTGTCTAGGACACAGAAAAACTTACTGGAAACCAAATAAAAAGGACTTCTATCCAACAGGGCAGGCTCTGGATGTACAACTCCTTGGGCAAAGATCCCAAAAGATTTTCAGCAAAGAAAAAAAAAAATTCAGCACAAGAGAAATTTTGCAGCCTTGTGCAGATCCAGCTAATGATACTTATTGAATAGATGGATGTTGAACGTCCTAATTGGCACCACCTCTCATGCACACACAATGTTCCCTCTCATTCCTTCCCATGCTTTTTTCTACTCCCATCCCCTTCAGGGCAGGACAGACTGGGGAAAAATCACTTCTCTGAACCTGAAGAGTTCAGGAGAGAGGATTATAGCTCCCAATGGGCCACCACCAGAGAGAGGAAATGGGAACCACCTCCAGCCTGAGATGGAAGAGACAGGTACAAAAAATCACTGTGAAGGGTATAGGCTCCTTTTCCAGCTCCTCCCATTCCCAGTTACTCCATACAGGTACTGGAGGAGAAAAGCACCCTGTACACTGGACTCCTGGTTCACACAAGGCTGTTTCAGGCCTGCATGGATGCCATGGGAGCTGATACACCATGGTGTCCTACCTCAACAGAGAAGCAAATTGAGTGCAGACAACCTCTCATGGAGCAGATATCCCAAAAATCCCAGAGAAGAAAAAAGTCATAGAAAGCTGATGAACATTCAGACAAGATAACTTCCTCACTGACTCCTTCTTATGCATCACAAATTTTTGAGGATTTATGCTCAGATCTTCAGCCCTAGACATCACTAGGTCTTTGGGAGACCTGGAACCTCCTGTGACAGCCCAGGGCTTGTCCCTTGTTGTATCAGGGGGGCCGGGGAGGTGGTGCACAAAGTTGACTGCAAGATCAAAGCCTGAGCAAGGGAGCACCCTGTAGTGTGAGGATCTCCAGCCAGCTGCTGCTAACCACACCCATAAATCCCAGCCTGTGACAATAACCTATTGGTAATAACTCGCTTCTCTGAACTTTGAATTCTCCTTTGTTGCTTTAGTTTGGTTTTGCAGCTCAGCCTGACAGCTTGGGTAAGTGGCTCAAAGCCTGCCTTTGGGCTGCGATTTTTTTCACTAACATCCCACCTACCTTGTCTCTTTGGGTCCTCCTTCCTCCTTTGCCCCTCTTATGAAGTGTCAATTCTTTGCGGGTTAAGGGATGAACTGTGACATGCTTGTGCCAAGAATTCTTACTCTCTGTAATGTTAATTACAATGTCCTAAACCTTGCCCAGGGTGGCTACAACTTTTTTTGTGGTCAAAACTTCTCCACCAGGTGTTTTATGGACATTGTTTTTCTATTAAATAATGTTAAGCTTTAGGACAGACCCACCATGCAGAATTATCACATCAAGATCCTTTGGGATGTAGGAACTCAGTGAAGATTCAATTAGAGCACCTCTGTGAGTCTGGGAATACTTACTGCTGATCTGCCACAGAATACTCTAGCTGTCTTGTGCATGCCAAAACAAAATGCACCAGTTCTGCTCGTTAACACAGCAACTGCACCTTTTACCTTCCTAAGGGAGAAAACACAGGGAACAAAGACATCCTAACCAACTGCATTCACCCTGGAGCATTGGAGTTCAGCACCTCTTCTGGGTGGATTAGTGAGCACCTGATCCAAAGCACACTGAAGGAAATGAGAATTTTTCTGGAGACATCAAGTAATTAACACAAAGTCCCAAGGGAATAGTCCACATTAACCTGGTTTTGCATGAACTGTCGGTGGCTTGAAGCTGGAGAGACTAAGTTTGGCCCTTCTCTTTCCTGCATCTTTAGACTCTTCCCATTCCAAAGGGAGCTTGTATTGACTGAACTATCCAGACATTCTACATGTTTTCCTGACTGCCATGAAGCCCAGGATACCTACACAGACCCCTGAGGGCCTGGAATACAGCCCCTATTCTTCAGAAGCATCTGATAGCATCAAAGCTAAACCAGCAATATTATTCCTGCTAGAAAACTAACAAAGGAGTTCCATCAAGAAAACCCAGAATTAATCGCAATCTGATGATAAGGAAGAAGATGGATCAATTTTCCACAGTTGCCCTGGGTTAGCCTCATTGTGCTGTCCATCTGTAGAATTCCTGTGCATGTGTCCCACTGGACAGCACTGCTACTCAGAGACAGCAGGAACAGAAACATCCTTCTAAATTAAAAGATCTGACCTATCACCAAAGATGCGTTTTCATTTTTGACAGTCAAAAATGAGAAAAACTTTGGCCCACATTTACTGAAAAATAGGTCTAATAACTTTCAGACAAACACATAGTTTCTTAAGGGAAAATATTAAATTAAGTCCTGGAGAAGAGTCACCGTCTCCTTCAGGACATGGGACACCAAACCTTTGAGCCACCAGGTCACCTTTCAAAGTCTTGGGCCAGGAGTTGCTGAGTTCCATTACCAGAAGCCATCTCCGTGCATGGGGTGAACGGTGGCCCCTCTCTAGCTTGTAGCTGCATCAATGACCATGTTCAAGGATGACTCTGGTGGTGGATACCAGCCCATTCACACCCATTGCTGCAATATTAACCATCAGACCCTGCCACTGGGGACCCAAGGAATGGCTGTGTCCAGATGCTACCTTCATGGACATTGAAGAGAAAAGAAAAAAAGGGTATTTTACTTCCTTCTAAAAATATATCTGTATATAGCTACATACACAGATAAAGGTCTATCCAGGCTGTTGACACATAATGATCCCACTCTAATTTAGGTCCTTGGCAGTTTAAAGAAATCTCCTTGTGCAACTTTATACTCCTGAAAGTCACTTCAAAACAAAGACAACTGGAAGTTTCCAGAGGCAATTGTGCCATGTTGACACCTGATGGCTACTGAAAGACTATGGGATTTGGGCACATTGCCATTTCTAGTGTCCACACATGCTTCCTGCCTAGTAGCATGCAGGGACCTGTTTTAAAACACGAGTTTTTTCGGTCACCTTTGGCCTCACTGAAAGACTAACCAGAGTTTGGTACCTTCTTCCTTCCATCTCCCTGATTATCAGCAATGCTCGGTCCCTTCACAGTCAGCTTTGGAGAGACAGCTGTTGAAAACGCTGAGGCCATTTTCAAGTCAGACTCCTGCAAATCCTAAAAGGCATCTGTTTGCAATGTTGGCCTCCCAAATCAGTTTGCAGCTACTTAAATCACGTCATAATGAGGCTGAGAACATAGGAAGAGGTTCTTCCTTTCTCCTCTCCAGCATTTCTTTCCCCTCACCAGCTCTGCTGGGACAGACAAGGTTTGTCCTCCTCCCCTGCAAACTGAGAACCAGCAACTGTCACATCATACTTCTGAAATCATTGCTTATGACTGCCACCATGGCCTGAAACACAGAGAAATAAGAAGGAAGTTCAGAAGAGGTCTGAAAGTAAAGAATAATTTAGAATATTATGGAGATTAAAAAAAAAAAATCCAATTGGTTTAAAACCATATGAGCTGCAGACAGGAAATATTAACTGTCTAAACAGCAGTATGTGCGGGCTGGGAGGAGGGGGAAAATGTCCCTGCTTAATATTGGAGGTGATTTAAATGAGACAAGAAGGTAGCAGAGGCTGAGAGAGAAAAATATCTCTGAGCCGGGCCCTTTAAGAGCAGTTACAGTTGAAACAGAAGAATTAAGATCACAGCAGCTGAGGGCTGGAATAAGATTGATTTAAGACTAGATACAATTTAAAGGCAAGGCAGAGGTAGAAGCAGAGGCTAGAATGAAATCAATTTACACCAAGATGCGATTTAAACTGATGAACTCTGGATGAGAGAACTGGAGCTGGGAAAGGTAGGGGGAAGGAAAAGGGGGCTGGGGAGTCAGCAACTTCAGGAGAGATGTGGTATGAACCAGATGCTAAGGTTCTGGGGAGGGAACTGGTGAGTCTGAGTAATGCTTCTGCTGGAGGACAAAGGGCTAGTTCTGGAAACCTGCAGAGCCAAAATTTGGTAGGTAAGCAACAAGGAGACAGCCCTACAAGGGCTGCATGCCCTCATGAACTTGAAAAGGCACAAGAGGATGGTTGTTTAATCCCAGATGGCCCGGTGATGCCAAAATTGTTCCTTACCCTAAACTATGACTATCATTTAATAGTGATAAAGGACTCAAAATACATTGATCTGTGTGAGATGAGTGAATTTGGGCAAGCAGTCATGAGAGCTGTCACTCAAGGAGCCCAGCACCTAACAGGACAGGTCACAGCTTTCCCCAAGGTCTTCTCTAAAATCAGGGAGGTTGACAGGACCTTGCTCATTTTTTTCTTAAATCAGGACTGAGCTGTACATGTTTGCAAAGACCTAATTTTGAGGTTCCTTTCAAAACTGAGGAGTGTGCATCCACTATGAAGTATTAGTTCTTGCCATTTACTTCTGCTCAGTGTTGCCATTCCTATGCTAAAGATTGTCCACAGAGGGAAGTGCTAGAAGGACTAAATTCAACCAAGAGTTAGTGGTTTTCCAAGGAAGCTGAAAATAAACCAGTAATTCAACAAGAGGGACAGCCAGATGCCTTCCAGGCTGCTGAGATAGGGCTTCTGCAGGTACGTGGCTGCATTCTTGCTTCAAGGCTGTTAGTTGTTTTCTAGTTGTGGGGCATCCAGTCCCATTTACACCATCAAGTCCCACCTCTGGACCATTCCCAACTCACCACCCCTGGTGGTGGGATTGTTCTTGGTGTTTTCTGGACATCTGCAGCAGGTTTGGCAGAGAACCACAGGTAGAAAGTCAGGGAGTGGGTCTGGGTGCAGCACTGGAGCACATCCACACTGCTGCTTCACCTACCTGCTCTCCTATGGAAGCACAGGCCAGGCTTTTCCTCAGATAATAGAGGCTGGGTGCTGCGGGTGTTTAACTGATATGTGAGAAGGTCTCCAAATTCCCAGGATGGTGGAAAGTCATCAAACAAAGGGCAGATTGTGTTTACAGCAGCCTGAACCCCTAGAGGCTTTTGCAATAGCTGAATTGAAAGACATTCAGAAATATCAGGGGGTTTGTGAGGGAACGTGGGAGGCGGGATTAAGGCCATAGTTGCACCACATTAAATGGCTTTTCTTAAGAATTCAATCCAGCCTCTTGCATCACTGTAAATCAGGAAAAATGCCATTAAAACCTTCACTGGTGCAGAGATCTAAAAGGAACCTGGCTAGACACAGGTACTAGATGTAGAACAGCAAAAGGCAGCCTGGGATGAGATGGCTGTAGATCCAGTGGGTACAACCAGGAGAGACCCTTGTTCTGCCCTTCCCATTGCACTTCTTGGGGCTTCCCACCTGGCTAAAAGGCCTCTTACTTACACAGTGGTAAATCAGGACCATCTTCACCTTCAAGCCAGCTTGGAAAGCAGATTGTACCTACCCTTTGTTAACAGGATGTTTCCAGATCAGTCCTTTCCTCTCCTGCTCCCATTAACAGCAGAGGAATAAAAGGGCCAACTAGAGAGGCCTCGGACTTACCAGATGATACAGGTCTGTCTGTGGAAGATAGTCTCCTTGCATATGCAGGGA